>JASDQU010013333.1:31477-46617 GCA_032191745.1 Picea mariana
GAAGCTAGGGACACTTCATTTTAACAAAGATTGATACGCATAGAATTAGCTTGGAAACCATCATCTTTATGAAATTTAGTATTAGTATTACTTCTTGTACCAAAAAACTGCAGTCTATTAGATTAAAAAAAACAATATTGTAATACCATAAAATTTAGCACATTACTTTTTATACAAGATAAGTTAGGTGGGCTTGAAAAACAACTTGATATGGTGAAATCTAATGTAGAGAGGTGCACTTTATATGTGAGGAAAGATCAATGGCATTGATGATCCTTTGAAGATGGAGTGATTTTTTTTTAAAGTGCTACACGTTGGGTTAAAAAAAATTCACGTAAGTTTCCTCTGCCTGAATACAATTAATTTGAAAAACAAGATTATTACACTGAAAGATGCTTTCTACTTTAAGTTATATATATGTAACAATTGGAAAATGATATTTAATATTTAAAAAATATTTTAACATAAGTAATATATATATATATATATATATATATATATATATATATATATATAAAAGCTTAGATGCATTTCAATTATGATGGGTTTAGATGAGTTAAGATGGATTTATCTTGATGATATTGTGAAATTTACTTGCATTTGTTGTATTAAGAATATTTCAATTATGATGGGTTTAGATGAGTTAAGATGGATTTATCTTGATGATATTGTGAAATTTACTTGCATTTGTTATATTAAGAATATTTTGTATTTTAAATATAGACAATATGTGGATGAAATGTGTAAAATAATAATCTAGATCCATATTAATTGAAAAAAATTAAATACCCACATATTTAAATAGAAATTTATTTTTTATCCTTTCAATATTTAATAAAATAAATTTATATTCACAATTCAAAATTAAAAAAAAAAATTACCTCAATGTAAAAACAATACATATAATAATAATAAAATAATGTAATAATTAGAATATCCATCCCACTATGTACATATAATAATAATAAAATAATGTAATAGTTACAATATCCATCCTACTATGTATATATAATAATAATAAAATAATGTAATAATCAAATCACGAAGCTTTACCAATTTTGTGTGTCATGAAAATAAAAATAGATTATTATTATTATATTATAATATCCATCTCACTATATATGAATTGTATAGCTAAATAAGAGATTCCATGATAAAAATGAATAATAATAAAAATCTATATAATAATAACAATGTGAGTAAAGAGAGGTTTGAATTTGGATTTTGTTTTATATATAAGAAATTTGGATTTTATTTTATATATAAGAAATTATAAAAATTAATAATAAAATTTATACAAAATATTAATGTAGGTAAACTTTTTAAGTAAAGGAAACTTTGAATTTTGGATTTTCTTATATATAAATTTTGGGTTAATTTTTATTACCTCAAAGTTGATATATATATATTTTTAATTTAAACTATGTGTTCATTTTTATGTGCTAGTATACAAAAGGTTAAGTGTAAGAAGTTGTTTTTTGAAATCATTGCAAGTAAAATAAATGTTTGTTCAAAATTTTAGGAAAGTGTATGTGTTTTTACTTGAATTTTTTTCGGTAGTTGTAAAACCTCCATGCATGTTTTTATTTTGTTCTTTATGTACTATGTAAAAACAAATGGGGTTGTTGTTTATATAAGGTTGGGGAGAATAAGGGATTTAAGTTCTAAATGAACCTTTGTGAGCTTAAGTATCATAGTTACGGAAGGAAAACATGTTGGTCTTAGCTTTAAACATAGTTTATTGGGATGAATCGCTATTAGAAACGCCTACAAATCTAGGGTGTTTTTGGCATTAGATTTGGATATTGATGCCATTATGAGGTTTTACTTAATAAGGATGGGTAGTGAGGCCTTAACCATGGTTGAGGAAGGAAAACGAAGGAAAACAAGTGCCTCGAGATATTTTTGAATCTTCTCAAGCTCAAGAACCTTGAGCAAGTCCTTGAATCAACACATGAGTCATCAGTAGGGTTTGTTTGTAGGCCACTAAATGTGACACAAACACCATGACTAGGTTTTGTGCACTAGAAATGGGTGTTGAGGCATAAACGTGGTCAGGGGAGAATGAAAGGCCTAAATCCCTAATTGAACTTTCTTGATCTCAAGCACCATCAACAACACCTAAAAACCATGACACAAGCCCTCTCCAAGGAGTATTTAGCATTGAAGTTGAATATGGATGTCATTACAAGGTATTGGTCATCATGGATGGATCTCAAGTCCTTAACCATAGCTAATGGAGGAAAACAAGAACCTTTAGTGCTAAGACTTGCTTATAATTTAGGCTCAAGCACCATGGATGATTCCTTGAACCAACACATATGACCTATGTAGGGTATCATTCACCTCCAAGTGGGATATGGCCACCATGATTAGGTTGGTTGTGAACCAAGAATAGGTCTCTAAGTCTAATCAGGGTCAGGGGAGGGAAATAAGAGCCTTGTGCCCTAAATGAATCTTCTTGGCCATGACGCATGCCCTCTCCAAGGAGTATTTAGCATTGAAGTTGAATATGGATGTCATTATGAGGTCTTGGTCATCATGGATGGGTCTCGAGTCCTTAACCATAGCTAAGGGAGGAAAACAAGAACCTCTAGTGTTAATACTTTCTTATTAGGCTCAAGTACCATGGATGAGTCCTCGAACCAACACATATGACCTATGTAGCATATCATTCACCTCCAAGTGTGATATGGCCACCGTGAATAGGTTGGTTGTGAACCAAGAATAGGTCTTAAGGTTTAATCAAGGTCAAGGGAGGGAAACAAGAGCATCGTTCCCTAAATGAAGCTTCTCAGTCTCAAGAACCATGAACTACATTTACAACCCACGAAGTTTCCCAGGCTATATAATTCCATGTATGGATCCTTAAACCGCCAAACAAGACCCCTATAGGGTATCTTTGCCCTACAAAATGGATATGGGCATAATGATTAAACCACAACATAAGACCTCAACAATAATGTGTCTTAGTCCCACACCAAGAATGGTTCTCGAGGCCATGTTCAGGGTTCATTGGCATCTAAGTGGGATAGGGGCACCATGTGTAAGTTTTTTGAAGTGGAAATGGATCTCGAGACCTACACATGGTTAGGGGGGAAACAAGGGGCTTAAACCCTAAATGAAACTTCTCGAGCTCAAGAATTATGATTAGGGGAGGAAAATACTTGGTCCTTAGGCCCTAAATGTAGCTTTGCATGCTCGATCACCATGAACAACACCTGTAAACCACAACACAGACACTCTATAAGTGGTCTCTAGCATCAAAGTTGAATATGGATGCCATTAGGAGATTTTTCACACCAAGCATGGGTCACAGGGCCTTGACCATGGTTGAGGAAGGAAAACAAGTACCTGGGGATATTGTTGAAACTTCTTAGGCTCAAAAGCTTTGAACAAGTCCTCAAACCAATACATGATTCCTTTGTAGCGGTTGTTTCTAGGACTCCAATTGGGATATTTGCAACATGATTAGTTTTATGTAATGGAAATGGGTGTCAAGTCCTAAACATGGTCAAGGTGGGGAGACAAGGGACTTAAGCCCTAATTGAACCTTCTTAAGCTCAAGAACCATAAACAACACCTAGAAACCATGACATGAGTCCTCCCCAAGGATTATTTGGCATTCAAGTTGAATATCTAAAAATAAAAGAAACATTACAAAAAGGAAAACTTTTAGTAGAAATTTAATTATTATGAGTTGAAAGAAAATGGAATTCTCATGTACAAAGGCAAAGTATATGTGTCATTTAAATGACCTAAAAAATGCAATGTTGAAGGAAATGCACAATGTGTCATATGTTGGTCACCCAAGATATCAAAAGACAATTACAGTTGTAAGAAGCCAATACTTTTGGATAAGAATGAAGAAAGAAGTGGCTAATTACATAGCCAGATGTCTAGAATGCCAAAAAGTGAAGTTTGAACATAGACATCCATTCCCCATTCCAGAATGGAAGTGGGAAGTTGTTACAGTTGATTTCATTACAAAGTTACTTAGAACAATGAAGCATCATGATTCTATCATGGTGGTGGTAGATAAATTAACTAAAGGAACACATTTTATTCAAGTGAAGACTACTCACAAGGAAACAAATATTGCATAGATTTACATGAAGTAAGTTGTTAGGCTACATGGAATGCCTAAGGAAATAGTTTCATATAGAGATCCAAAGTTTACATCCAATTTTTGGAAAGGTTTGTTCAAATGCTTTGGTACAAATTTAAATCTTAGTACAACGCATCACCCAGAGTTAGATGGGAAAACAAAGAGGACTAACAAAATAATTGAGGACATGCTTAGAATGTATGTGATGGATCAGCCATCGAAGTGGTAAGATTATATTCATTTAGTTGAATTGAATTTGCTTACAATAATGGGTATCGAGCCTCATTGAGAATGAGTCTGTTTGAAGCATTGTATGGTAGGAAGTGTAACACTCCAGTAAGTTGGGATATTCCAACAGACAAAGCAGATGTTGGGATAGATTTGTTAAAGGAAATGGAAGAGAAAATGGCAAAGATCAAGCAAAATTTAAAGGCTACCTAGGATAGGCAGAAACTTTATGCAGACAAGAACATATTTTTTAGAGATTTTAAAGTGAGTGAACATGTGTTTTTAAAAGTGAAGGTGAAGAGAAGTTTGTTGATATTAGGAAGTTTTCCAAAGTTGGTAGCAAGATATTGTGGAGCTTTTGAAATATTAGAAAATATAGGGTCACTTGCATACATGTTAGCATTGTTTGCGTCCATGAGAGTGCATAATGTATTTCACGTGTCATTGTTAAAGAAATATCTACATGACCCTAACCACATAATTGATTAGACTATGATCTAAGTGGAGCACAAAGGGGATTTCCAGGTGGAACTAGTACGCATCTTGGAAAGAAAATTCAAAGTTCTCAGGAAAAAGTCCATAGGGATGGTAAAGGTTCAATGGACCTACTACAGTCCTAAAGATGTTACTTGGGAGCATTAAGAAAACCTGTGGGAGGAATATTTGCAAATATTTGACAATTTTGAAGAAAATAGAATGCAAGACTCCATTTTGAACAACTAAAGTTTTGGAACCACATCTCAAATTCCTATCCAACTATATTGGGGGCCCTGATAAAACAATGGCATATTCCTTGTGTTATTCCTGATAAACGAATGGTGCATTCCATAGGTTCGTGGGTTGAGAGGAATATGATATTTTGGTTGGAACTACTGCTAGAGTAACAAAATTGCATAATTTTATTTCTTAAAGTATTGTGATGTGTATATATATATATATATATATATATATATATATATATATATATATAGAGAGAGAGAGAGAGAGAGAGAGAGATGTATGTATGTATGTATATCGACATAGTGTGCACTGGGGGTGACACACAATTGTAGGGGAGGGGGAATGTAAAATCCCCAATATAATCCCTAGTTTATTTAATGTTTAATGTGGATATAATATGTGGCTACGGCCAAAGCAATGTATATGTGAAATGTATTTATGAATTTTAATTAATAAAATGTGATGTCAGTTGCTAAGGGTACATGGACAGAGATGGGGGGTGAATTAATCCACAAGAGAGGGGAGGGTCTATGAGAATGGTCAAGAGGGGTCCAAGGGGGAATTACCCATGTTATTAATTCAACCCACATTCTTGAATTTTATTATCATTGTGTATTAAAACCTAGTTTATGATTGAGTGTCCCCAGATCCAATCATTGAATGCATGTAAGAGGTTGGGTGTGAGAATTCACATCCCATAGTTACTGGAAGCTTGGGGAAGTGTGTGAGTCAAGAAAGGAAGCCAAAGGAGAGGAAATTCCTATAGGTTGTTACAACATTTTTAGATAGTCAATGTTTTTGGCATGAACATAGAGTAGAGAGAAAGAAAGAAAGAGAGCTTGGAGCTAGAGCATCCGCGGGGGGGGAATTCTCGAGCATGTTGGAGAGTTTTTTGAGCATTTTGGAGATGAATACCGAAGAGCCAAGTTTTCAGGCATGAAGAGTGAACTCTTGTGTGAGTTGCACTGAAACAACAAGTGTGTGTTTTTGTTTGCTGGTATTTTTCCTGGCAGTGAGTTCCCTTGATTTCCTGACAGAGAGATTCTTGGTTACATATGCCAGAGAGACCTATATAATTGAATGGGACACACAAGGGAATGAGATCAGTGAAGGGGTACATTCCTTTGGTTGGGTAGGTCAAGAGGAAGAGAGCTAGAGGAAAATCAGGATAGTTGTAGAATACTATCAGTGGGTTGTGGGATTTCTTAGTTGTGAATGGATAGTGAGAGACCACCCTCCTTTGTGGATTGCTAGCTCCACCTTGGGGGTGATTTGATTGTGATATTTGGAACATCGGGTCTATGATTGGGTGGAACGTCTGTCCCAAGTAGCTGGTTGCACAACTATTTTAAAAGATAAGTGCTTTATCTTGTTTTGTTTTTGTATTATGAGTTTATCTGTTGTCCATTAACTCTGTAATTGAGAAATATTTATATGTTGTTGTAATAAAATATTTACTACATTCATGTATGAATTTATCATATTGTAGATGTGTCCATTGAATGGTATCAGACAATAGTTAAATCTGGTTATAATTCACAGCTAGAACCTACAGGAAAATAGTTAGCTGAAAAAATTTAGTTTGTATGAGTATTTCGCATGTAATGGACCTTATTTGGGATAGGGGAAGTTACACCAAACATGAATCATTCATTTCCCTATGCACATCCTTTCAGACAATTGTTTATTCCATTGTCTTTGTCATAGGGAAATTAACTTATATTACCAAATATAGGGCCTATAAGTATGAACAATACCACATTGGTATTAGAATGGAGAATGTGTGATCCAGATTATATTGAGAACAACATGAAGGAAAATATATAACAAGTAAACACACAAAGATATTGCAACAAACATAGTAATACAGCTAAACTCATTTTATATTAATGGTTGTCTGAAATACAAAAGACTGTAAAATACAAAGCACAAAAGCAAGCTAGAATGGTAGTAGCTTATCTATGAAGATAGAGATGTGTGTTGATGTTTTGGTAGTTGTGGGAGGTATTAACCTCCAAGTGTAACCTTTGAATTAGAATAGAATATTCTTGAAGCAAGAGAACCATTAAACAGATGTTAGAAAACCCTAGGGGATAAGTCAGCCTCAAGAGAAATATTAATAAAGTAATAGATGCATCCAGAAGGAGAAGTCGGCCCCAGTCAACCGGATAGGACAGTATAAATAGGCAGGCACCTAGCTCATTTGGATACACTCACTCAGCAAGTGCATAAGTCTAAGGTGGGACTGCAATGGCAGCTAATGCACAATTTTGGAGAGCAGTAGTTCCAGTTGGAGATGGCGCAAGTCTGGAGGAATAGTGCAGCAGTATTTTTGGTATCTCTCTTGTGCTTTTCTTGGTATAAGGTATAATATCCTTGTATGTTTATTGTGTTGTTGTTGCATCAGTATTGTGGCTAGGGTTTATATGTTGATTCTAGAGTAGGCTTGCCGAAATTATTCTAAGTAAGGGTTAAAGTGCTCTGGGGAGACATTTGTGCCTATGGTTGGGTGACAATAATGTGATATCATCTAGGGTTAAACGAGCACACCAAAATTTTAACATGGTTTCAGAGTCGTTTTCCTTCGTAATAGTATAACCGCTGAAAGGAAGATCCTCAGTTTCCCCCATTTTCAAGCTCATTGAGAACTTATTGAACCCTTCAAGAAGGTTTCCTAAGTAGGGTGCACCTTTCCCCTAGATCAGAT
Organism: Picea mariana; assembly: GCA_032191745.1. Lineage (NCBI taxonomy): Eukaryota > Viridiplantae > Streptophyta > Pinopsida > Pinales > Pinaceae > Picea > Picea mariana. Next base: position 39,241 of record JASDQU010013333.1, read on the forward strand.
CTCCAAAATTATGAAATTAAAAATTAGGGTTTCCTCATAAAACCCTAGGTCTGCAATGCCATTTGTAGTTGCAGTACCATTTTCAATTGTAGTACCAATTATAGTTGCAATACCAGTTTCAACACCAGTTGCAGTGCTAATTGCAACACCAGTTGTAGTACAAGTTGTAGTTCCTCTAGACCAATGAAGTTTTTTTGAAACATTGGGCCTAATTTTTGGTTGTCCTAGTGAGCCTTACCCTAGCACATCTCCATCTATCTTCATATTGCAAGTTGGAGCGCCTTGAATTTTTAGGATTCATCATTGCTTGTTGTTGTGTGTCACTCCTGTCAGAGGTATGTACTTGTACGTGTTTAAATTGTATCATTATCTTAAGGGTATTTTCATGAGAATGGATCTTTTGTCCAAGCAACAATTGTAGATCGAGAGGGATCTCAGATCCAACACATTCATAGGAACAACACACTCCAAGTTTGATTATTTTGATATGCCTCTAGTTGTTATGGCATTATTGTGATCTTATGAACATCTAATTGTATTTATATCTATTGAAGTTATGATTATCATACTAACATTTGGTAAAAGTTAAAGTTATAAGATGACTCTAGTCAAAGTATTAGATTGATTATGGTTGAGACTTTCAAGTTTACTTGCATTATATTCCCTAACTCATATTTAAGTCAAGAAATCATATTGTCTTAGTATAGGGGACAAGTTGGAGAGAATACTTGTCATCTTGAGTAAAGGATACTTGGAAGAAAAGAAACAACACTCATTCTTGAAGATAAGACTAGATTCCAGGTTTGATTGATTAAATTAATAAGTTTCCAATTTGCACATATCAAGTTTGATAATTGCTACATTACAAGTTGTGACAACAATCCTTGAAAGGTTCTATTACTACTAGATACAATGAATACTTGGTAGCATATATATATATATATATATATATATATATATATATATATATGCTTATTGTACTTGTTTGCAAGATGAACTAACATCTCCTCTAGGAGATACTTCTTGTTTTGCTTCCAGGCACATAATGATATGTTGATTACCATGAAACTGTCTTTTATTGTTGTTAACATAGATATGTTCTTATGAAAATGCTATTATGTCAGAAATACTTTTTCTCTTTTTGCTCTTGTATCGGGCAGGTTATCTTGTAAATTCCATGGAGGTTATCATGGAAATATTGTTGTTCTTGTTTTCTTGTTCTGGGTAGGTTACCATGGAGGAATCATTGGTCAGAACACTAGAAGAGTGTTGTTCCTATTTCTTATTATTGTATTTTTTATTTTGGCTCTTGTTCCAGGTAGGTCACAAGTGATAACTCTGAGAAGGAGCTACTATGACAATTGTTCTCATTATTGTTCTCATTATTATTATTATAAGAGTATTATTCTTGTATGTTCCCTTGTTATTAGTCTTGTTCCAGGCAAGTCACAAGTGATAAATATAATGGAAGCTATAATGAGGGTTGTAGGAGCAAATGTATTAGATGGTCTCTAGTTTGAGACATGGAGCAGACTACCCAAATAACAAGTTGTATAATCGACTGCATACATCCATGTATCGAAGAAAAAAAGGACGAAGAAGGGTACTTTTGTGAGATATAGAGTATCTCATATGGAGATTGATTATTAGGAGCATAAGGCTCCAAATATGACGAACATAACACTCTAGTGTAATTGATCACTCTTCAGATCATCAAGAAGAGTTAGTAGAGCCAAAAGGGTCTACCCATAATCATTTCGGTAACCAGGAAGAGACCAGCATGGTCTCGTGACACTTTGAAAGATGAAAATATATATAGCATTAATGAGTCATATCATCAGGAGAAGATGGCTCCACGAGTGGTGAGGAAGGCAGCCCCACCAAGTACCATCTCAGAAGGAGATAGAGTTCAAAGGGAGTCAACCCTCACAATCTAGTAGGGAGGAGAAGCCTCCCTAGGACCATTCATAGGAGACTTCAGAGGAAATCATCACACAGAGAGGGAGAAGATGGCTCCAAAGATTATATAGACTCAAAGGGAGTCAAGCTTCAAAGGGAGCATGGAGACTTAGAGTGAGCATGATCTCAAAGAGATTCAGTGGCTTAGAGACTTTCATTCAAAAAGTATTCCTCCTTAAATTCAAATGGGAGAGAAAGACATATTCTAGGACTAACAGACAAGTGCCATGAGTTAAGGAGCCTAGATCGAAGCTTCAGAGGTTTCGAGGAGATATGAGACCTCCTAGGAATATTCTCTTGTTTCAATGACAGAGGAGGAAGCCAGTCAGAAGGACTGGGATATGGATTTTTCCTTGAGACCAGAAGGGAATTCAGTGGTGACTTCCAAGTTGGTCTACATGATCAAACATGTTGTTGATGGCAGCATGGAGATGTACAAAGCCTGATTTGTGTCCAAAGGATTCTCCCAGCAAGAGGAAGAAGATTATGATGAGAAACTTGCTCTAGTAGTCAGAAGAAGTGCACATAGAGAAACCACAAGATACATGACAAGGAGTCTTATGTCTATAGATTGAAGAAAGCCTTGTACGGGCTTAAGCAGGCACCTAGGGCATGATATGATAGATAAGACAGATTGTTGATGAGCCTGGGATTTACCAAGAGTAAAGAAGATTCCAACCTTTACTACAAGGTTGTGGATGGTGTACCAGTGATATTACTATTATGCGTGGATGACTTGTTTCTAACAGGGAATGAGAAATCTCATCGCTAAGTGCAAGAGGAATCTTGCATCAAAGTTTGAGATGAAAGACCTGGGTATGATGCATTATTTCGTGGGTCTAGAGGTATGGTAGAGACAGAGTGAGATTTTCCTTAACCAAGGAAAATATACTGTAGAGATTCTAAAGAGATTTTGAATGATGGATTGTAAATCCATGCCTACATCGATGGTAACGTATTTGAAGTTATTGAGTGATACATCTTCAGAGACAGTGGATGCCACCATGTATAGACATATGATTGGTTTGTTGATGTACTTAACGAACACAAGACCATATATATGTTTTGCAGTGAACACATTAAGTATATGGTTGAGCCGAGACACGTTCACTTGATTGCAACAAAACATGTGAGAAGGTACCTGAAAGGTACAATTGACTATGGACTTAGATATGCTTTAGATTGTGACATAAGCCCGCAAGTCTTTACTGATTCAGATTGGGTCAGTAGTGTTGCAGACCGAAAGGGTACATATGAATGTTGCTTCAGTATGGGATCATCTATGATCTCATGGTTCATCCAGAAGCAGACTAGTGTGGCACTCAATACGGATGAGGTAGAGTACATAGAAGCATGTTTAGCTAGCAGCGAAGTAGTGTGGATTTGGAAGTTGCTTGCAGGATTGTTTGATCTCGAGTTAGAGGCGACTTGCATTTGGTGTGACAACCAGAGTTGTGTGAAGTTGACATAGAACCTAGTTTTTCATGACAAGTCCAAGCATATCGATATCAGGTACCATTATATCAAAGATATGGTGCAGAAGTGAGTAGTGAAGCTCTAGTATATCGCTACAGATGAGAAGATAGAAGACGTGTTGACCAAGCCTCTATCGAGAGCGAAGTTTGTATATTTTAGGGACAATATTTGTGTGGTATAGAAGGACTTCCCTTGTGATAGGACATGATTCGTTACAGATGTGACTCCAGATAACAACATGGTATATAACTACTCCAGTGAAATAGTCTGGTATGTTGAGATATTGTTGCTCCAATGAAATAGTCTAGTATGCATAGCTACTCCAATGAAATAGTATGGTACGTTGAGACATTGCTACTCCATTGAAATAGCTTAGTATGCACGTTACTGACTGTGGCACCAGTCAACATGACCTCGCACAAGGTCAACAGATGTCGAGCCTTCGGGGCTGGAAAAGTTACCCATTTTTTCAAGCCGGTGGGTCAACATGTGTGGTTGGAGGTGTTTCCTATCCTTGGGATAGATGGGTAGTGTGTGTGAACTACATCGCCTAATCCTTGTGATTAGATGCCTAGTCACTGTGGTTCGGTTTCCTGATGTGCCAACCAGAGGTTACTAGTTCTTTTGAACTAGATGTTTGATTTTGTGTGAGATGACGAGTCAATAGTTCTTTATGAACTAGATGCCAGATTTTGTGTGAGTTGGCGAGTTACTAGTTATTTAGGAACTAGATGCCATATTATGTGTTATATGGCGAGTTACTAGTTCTTTATGAACTAGATGCCATATTTTGTGTGAGTTGGCGAGTTACTAGTTATTTATGAACTAGATGTCAGATTCTGTGTGAGATGGTGAGTTACTAGCTCTTTATGAACTAGATGTCATATTATGTGTGAGATGACAAGTTACTAGTTATTTATGAACTAGATGTCAAATTATGTGAGAGCTGACGAGTTACTAGTTCTTTATGAACTAGAACTAGATGTTAGATTTTGTGAGAGCTTACGAGTTACTAGTTCTTTATGAACTAGATGCCAGATTTTGTGTGAGCTGATGAGTTACCTAGTTCTRTATGAACCAGTTGAATCCCCATGATGACATAAATCCCAGAAGGATGATGAGACCCAGATGCATGACTGTGAAATGACCATCAGATATTATTTGTGTGTGACTATGATAGAGMATGTGTGGCTATGATGGTGATACTTGTGACATGATCTTTTTTATCTTAAGATAGCATGTGTGGCTATGTTACTTGTTACATGATATGTTTGATCATGAGATGGCCTATTTAGCCATGTTACTTGTGACATGATCTGTTTGATCATGAGATAACATGTGTGGCTATGGTGATGCTACCTGTAGACTGGTCTGCAAGACCATGTGAGCCTTTCCCATTCCATGTGAGATGGATGGATGTATTTGAGACCATTACATGAAGAACATCTTAGTTAATACCTCCCTAAATAAGAGGGAGTGGTGATGTTTTCGTAGTTGTGGGAGGTATTAACCTCCAAGTGTAACCTTTGACTTAGAATAAAATATTCTATAAGCAAGAGAACCATTAAATAGATGTTAGAAAACCCTAGGAGAGATGTCGGCCTCAAGAGAAATAATAATAAAGTAATAGATGCATCCAGAAGGAGAAGTTGGCCCCATTCAACTGGCCAAGACAGTATAAATAAGCAGACACCTAGCTCATTTAGACACACTCACTCAGCAAGTGCACAAGTCTAAGGAGGAACTGTAGTGGCATCTAGGGCGTAATTTTGGAGAGCAATAGTTGCAGCTGGATATGGCACAAGTCTGGAGGAATAGTGCAATAGTCTTTTTGGTATCTCTTTTGTGCTTATCTTGGTATAAGGTACGTTATCCTTGTATGGTTATGGTGTTGCTACTGCAGCAGTATTGTGGCTAGGTTTTATGTGTTGGTTCTAGAGGAGGCTTGTTGGAATTATTCTAAGTAAAGGTTAAAGTGCTCGGGGGAGGCATTTGTTCTTATGCTTGGGTGACAATAGTGTGATATTGTCTATGGTTAAACGATCACACCAAAATTTTAAGAATGTGATGGCTACGCTAATTCGCAAGAAGATGATTACAAAGAGGTTGAAAAATCATTTTAACATAAAGCATCAATGAGAAAACCCTAAACATCCAAAACCCTAACCCCAGAAGATGAAACACCAAAAGGTTTGTGGGGCTCGATGTGGTTAGTTGATACATCAACTTTCCGGGGGCACAACTTTTGCATACGATATCCATTTGGGGCACTCTATACCTCGTCAAAATGGTCTATCCTGGGAGTACACATTCCATTTGGCCTAGAATTTTCCTTTACCTATATGTTAGGTGATTCCAATCCAAAATAAACGTTGTTTAGGGCCTCAAAATGGCCCCAAAAGTTTGGGACCCAAAAAACCATAGAAAAACTACCAAGATGTGGAACCGTTATGAATTAGTGGAATAGGTGGGTGGCAACTAGTATCCACCTAGATCAATCCTCCCCCTTTAGGAAGCAATGGTGCTCATTGCGTCAATTTCCTCCATTAGACAGGGAAACTTCTGTTGAATATGACTCCTAGTGAGCCACTTGCCCTGGTGAAGAAACTGCCTTGCTTTGATGACCCGGTAGAGTAGGTGTTCTTCTAGTAGGTGCCCTTCATCTTGGTTCCCATGATCCAATCAAATGTCTCCTATTCAATGTAGTCAGGATTGTGTTCTTTAGGGGACAAGTGCTCAGTCACGTCCAAAGTGTCTAGGAGAGGTGGAAAATATGGTTGAAGTAGTTCCACATTAAATACTAGGTCAAAGACAAGGAAAGGGGGAATACTTAATTTAAAAGCATTCTCACCCATATCCTTGGTGATGGTGTAAGGCCCATATTGGAGTGGGTGGAGCTTCCGATGGGAACCTGTGAGGTGCTCTTTCTGCAAATGCAACCATACCTTATCTCCCACCTGAAACTTGTGTCATATCATATGTTGATTATGGTGTTTCTTGTACTTGTCGTTGGATTTCTACAAAATGTCATGAACTTGTTGTTGAATGTGATATATTCGCTCAACAAATTCGGTTTCTCGATTAGCCTCGGTGTGAGCATGGGAGGACTCTTCTTGTGTAGTTGCAATGGGAAAGCTACGTCAATCGGGGCCAATGGTTGGAACCCCAAGCACACCTGAAAAGGGTTGTGTCCAATAGAGTTGTGGAGGGATCTGTTGTAGCTATGTTGAACATAAGGAAGGATCTCATCCCATGTGCATGGATGTTTGGAATTGTACATCCTCGGGATATGCACAATCATCATATTGACTACATCTACCTTTCCATTAGTATGTGAGTGGAAGTAATTTGATTTGGTCAGCTTGGTGTCCATCATCGACCATGGGATGAACCAAAATATAATTAGGAACCTACTGTCTCGATCTAAAATAATGGTCTTTGAGAGCCGAAAATGAACCCAAACACATTCAAGTAATAGCTTAGCAATGGCCTTGGTTGTGATGCTCTTCTTGTAGGGTGCCAAAACTTCCATCTTGGAGAATTGATCAATGACCATGAAGACACAATCATTCCCATACTTGGTTGAAGGAAGACCGAACATCTAATCCACAAGGATGGAATTCCAAGGCTTTTAGAGAGTAGGAAGAGGAGTGTATAGCCTTTGTTTCTTGATGGTGAGTTTGGAAATGGTGCAAGCAATGCAAGATCTGATGTACTTGCAGACATCTTGTCGAAGCTTCGACAAATAAAAATTACTTTGCATTACTGCCACCATTTTGTCCACACCAAAGTTTCATTCTACCTCATTGTAATGAGATTCAAAAATAAGCTTTGTACACTCACTTGAAGGAACACAGATATGGATCATATGGCATAGCAATCCATCTTGGAGATGAAATTATGGAATTGGTTTTCCTGCACTCAATGAGTAATAAGGAGGAG
>JASDQU010013333.1:55008-69754 GCA_032191745.1 Picea mariana
TCATCCACCACATTCACACTTTGGCATACCTTTTGTTCCTTCTTCGTCTATCACTACAACCATCCACGTTGCATGTTCTATCAACATGTCGAACACCGACGTGTTCCACAAGTTAAATTTGTCGATTGACATGTTTGTTATTAATGTTATTATCAATTTAGGCATCTATTTAATTACACACATTGTGGCACTCTTCTCCTCCACTATATTATATAATTATTTTATTCCTTTTCAGGTTTTCTTATTTATATATATATATATATATGAAAAGAGAGGGGAAAGAATCGAGATATTTATGATTCATTTATAAAGCGTGGAAATAATATGACAATGTCACCCTTTACCAAAGCACCTTTTTTGAGTCTCTTATCTCTGTAGTTATGTTTTAGTATTGCCTTAGTGTTTTTACTGTGATCTTGATTTTTGCCTTCAAACTACTCCTAATTGGTTACTCTTTCAATACTTATATATTTACACCTCAATGCCTCTTGCATTTATGGCTTATATCATCGGTCTCTATTGGCCTTAGTTGCTTCCCAAGTCATTTTTGTGTTGTGTTATTTTTCAATGAAAGTTCTAAGTCGATAACCCTATGTCGGACATTCCTCATTCATCCTAACATTCTATGTCACCCATTCCCTAAGTCAATGTGTTATCAATTTACAAATGTTTCCAATATTTTCTCTACTGCCAGTGTGGAAGGAATCATCATTCCCTTCTTAGTGATTAGTCTTCTCATATTGACTATAATAAATTACTCTAGGAAGTAGAACTAGACATCGTATCACCTTGGGACTTACTTTCATCATTGGTAGGTTTCCCTACACTCAGTAGATGAAATTAATCAGTGGTCATTAACTAAGTGGTTTCCCTTGTGTTTGATGGAATGCCCTTTATTCACATAGTGGGATTCATGTTTTACCTAGGATTATATTTTCCTCATTAGTGGAATGCCTCGTCTCTGATAGTGATTTTTATCATGATTTTTTTTATTAGAGGGTCTTTTCTATATGGTATTTTCATCTAGTGCATTCAAAAGTTGAACTTGGTAGTATGTTGTCTCAATTTATTATCCAAGAAATCTGACACAGACCGCACCCTCTGCCTCAGCAAAGGCCCCTGCGCTGACCTCCCGGTCTTAAGGATCGTTCTAATTTTACCCTCGAGCCGGAGTGGCTACTGCGATTCTCCACTGGAATCTCCTTTGAAATTGACCCACAGGTCTTTTCAGCTCCTCTCAGCCTTTAGGCCCTGTCCCTTCTTCGTTCACAACAGAAAGTCACAATCAAGTTTCGGGGTTTCGAAATCCTCGATGTCACAAACACTTGCTTCCTCGAATTCCCGATCTCTGGTATCCTTATGCGCTCCCTTTGTGCTCCTAGCCCCCCTGGCTATGCCCCTAATCCATGCGACCTTCTCTCATATGACCGCAGTCTCACCTCTTATCAGGATTCGGGGTTTCGAAGGTTGAAATGTATCAAACCTCTTGTCCACAAAATCCCTGATTTCTCGATTCTCGATTTCCCGATGTGACATCAGCTAGGTCCCACACGGAACTCCCTTTCCTTTCAGAAAATCAGACTTCGCGATTCTGAAATGCAAGTCCTCCATGTCTCCAAGACTCACGAAATGCCAATCCCCGAATTTCTTCGGATCTCCGACACACATCCCAAGTGGATGGATGCCTCCGATCACTCATGGGGTTTCCATCATGGATTTTCCCGATCTCTTTCTCGCAGAACTTCCGATTTCGCGAATGCCGAAATCTCGATGGCCCCACCTCGAGTCGGAACTTTCCTCCTTCCGTTCACGAAGCTTAAACTCCATGCAACTCCTGGTCAATCCAATGGATGACGGGCATCTATAAGAAGATCCTACGGTCCACAATCCCCTGAGCTTGAACTGTGGGTGCAGCTGTAACATCCTCGCTTCTCTGGCAGATCTGACGGCTGACGGGATTTTGCTAATCCTTCCCACTGATTCTTGACCGTTGATCTCTTCCCTTTGATAATTTCGCCAAATGATCTGAGTGTTCTTCCCCAACTTCTCCGCCACGCGCAAACTTATGACGCCTTTCTTAACACTTCCAGTTGCAACTTCTCTGCACTATCCTTAAATGGATTAGAAGGCCTTATCCCTCCTGAGCTTTCTCCCAACTCAAAGTCTTAGAGAAGAGTCTCGCGCGTACTCCTTGCGGTAACTCTTAGACACTTCCAAGTGTTGAATACCTTCGACTCTGTGCACTCCTGCGGCAGCAATCCCTCACACCTTACTTAGGTTCGCAACCCTGAGGCTTTACTTTGCCTGCGCACTCCTTGCACGGCTCCTGTGCCCAACTGTACTTCTGTGGAAATGAGAACAAATGCTACCTATCTGAACCCTCTGTCAACGCACTCCTTGAGGACACTTCGACTGCACTCCTTGCAAGAATTCTTGCTCAGTTAGAGAAACAATTGAAACTCATTCCTATTCTCCTCCAGACTTCAACTTAAACATGAAATCATATACACAACATATAAAACAAATATATAACAGGAAGAAAACATTCATGAGCATACCATTCAGCACCAATACACAGAGAACAAACACAAACCATGAATTTGAATCAACCTCTTTCTATTAATCCAAATATCTGTACATGGGTGTTCTTACACAACTCTCTGCATGCTCTTGCTCTTCCTTCTCCTTGATAATGATACAATACACAATGAGGGTGTCTATATCCCGTTTCCCTCTTGCGCTCTAAAACTGTCTAATCTAGAATTAAATTCTATCTACCTACATTAACTACTTTAAATGCCTCCTACCTACTAAGGACGAGAGCGAGCTGCTCAAGGTCTGATTTCATTACACAAGTGTGTCTATTCTTAAATGACTTCATTNCCAAATATCTGTACATGGGTGTTCTTACACAACTCTCTGCATGCTCTTGCTCTTCCTTCTCCTTGATAATGATACAATACACAATGAGGGTGTCTATATCCCGTTTCCCTCTTGCACTCTAAAACTGTCTAATCTAGAATTAAATTCTATCTACCTACATTAACTACTTTAAATGCCTCCTACCTACTAAGGACGAGAGCGAGCTGCTCAAGGTCTGATTTCATTACACAAGTGTGTCTATTCTTAAATGACTTCATTTAAGATGGTGCATCAATCCAATGGAATTTCAATTTTTTTTGGGCTGGCACTTTCCAGCTGTCCATCGTCTTCCGCGCTAGCTCGCTTGATGTGGGAGATGCTCCTGCATCATACTCCCTCGCTTGAAAAATTTCATGGGCTCCTGTCCATGAGCTCCTACACGGTCTGTCCATGCTTCCATATCTCTGCTTCGGTCTCCTAGCTGGCATCTTCAACTAGATGTCCCTTCCACTTGACCAAGTATTCAAAGTATTTCTTTCATCTGGTCTTCTTGCTTACTCTCTTCTCCAGTATGCTTTCTATCTGTGGCTTCTCTGCAACTGGCATCTGCTTTTGCCACTGAACCTCTGATTTTTCATCACTTGTTCCTGCTTCCTCAGCTTTGTATGGGTACAAATCTAAGACATTGAATATCGGAGAAATTCCGATCCCATCGGGTAATTCAATCTCATAAGCATTTGCCCCAATTTTCTTCAAGACCTTGCATGGCCCGATTTTCTTCATCTTCAGCTTATTATATGTTCCTCTCGGGAACCTTTCTTTTCTCAAATTTTCCAGAACTAGATCACCAACCTCAAACTGAAGTTGTCTTCTATGTTGATCGGCTCTTCGCTTATACTCTTGACTTGATTCCAGCAATCGTTCCTTCACCTGGCTATGAAGTTCCTTCATCGCCTTTGTGAATTCTTCTGCACTAGCGCTCCTAGTCCCAGTCTATTCTGAATCCCTCGGTTCAGAAATTCCTCTCGGCTGCATGCCATAAAAAACCTGAAATGGACTCTATCCTGTGCTCCTATTAACTGAGTCATTATAAGCAAACTCTGTTTGTGGTAATATGTTGTCCCACTGGCTGTGGTGTTTTGCCACCAAGCTTCTCAGCAAGTCTCCCAAACTTCTGTTGACCACTTCTGTCTGTCCATCTATCTGAGGATGATAAGCTGAACTAAATGCCAAGTTAGTTCCCAGCTTCTTCCATAAGGTCCTCCAAAAATTCCCTATGAATTTGGTGTCTCGATCTGAAACTATACTCCTTGGCAACCCGTGAAGTCGAATGACCTCTTTGAAAAACAGGCTCGCAATATGAGTTGCATCACTAGTTTTCTGACATGGGATGAAGTGTGCCATCGTATAAAATCTATCCACCACCACAAAGATCGAATCACAACCTCTTTGTGTTCTTGGAAACCCCAATACAAAATCCATGCTAATTGAATCCCATGGCCTCTCTGGTATGGGAAATGGTTGATAGAATCCTGCATTATGTCTCCTTCCCTTCGAATGCTGGCAAATTCTACACCTGTCCACAAATCTTTTGACTTTTTTTCGCATTCCCAGCCAAAAATATGATTCATTCAGCATTGTGAACGTCTTGTCATGACCAAAATGCCCTGCCAATCCTCCACTATGTTTTTCCTTCAGCAAATTCTCCCTCATGGATCATTTTGGAATGCACAGTTGATTACCTCTGAACAGTAATCCTTCCTGGATCATATACTCCATCCATCGGCTCCGGTCTCCGAGAAATGGATTCTCAGCTGCTTCATATACTTCCTTGTAATCCTGATCATCTGCGTACATGCCCCTGAGATCATCGAAACCCAACGTTTTGACTCGGAACTCCTGCAACAGCAAACATTCCCTGCTCAAAGAATCAACAACTTTATTAGCAGTACCAGAAATATGTTTAATCACAAAAGTGAAATTTTACATGTATTCCACCCATTTTACATGTCTGTGATTCAACTTTTCTTGTTGAGTCACAAACTGCAGTGCATGATTGTCACTATATAAGACAAACTCTTTCGGGATCAAGTAATGCCTCCATTTCTTCAATGCCTGAATAATAGCATAAAACTCCTTGTCATAAGTGGAGTAATTCACTTTCGCCTCATTCAGCTTCTCGCTGAAATACGTTATCAGCCTGTCTTCTTGACTTAAGACTGCCCCTACTGCAAATCCACTTGCATCGCATTTCACTTGAAATGTCTTTTGGAAATCCGGCAACACCAGAATTGGTTGTTTCGTGATTTTCTCTTTCAACAGATTAAAACTCTTTTCAGCCTCTTCTGTCCAGTGAAAAGATTTATGTATTTTCTTCACTGTATCCATCATTGCTGCGCTAATTCCACTGAAATTCCTGATGAACTTCCGGTAGAAACTAGCCAATCTATGAAAACTTCTCACCTCAAATACATTCTTTGGTGATGGCCAATTCTTGATCACTTCCACCTTATCTGGATCCATCCTCAACTCATTTGCCGAAATAACAAACCCCAAATAAATGAGTTATGTTTTCATGAATGAGGATTTCTTCATATTTATCAATAGCTTCTCTTGCTGTAATCTCTTCATCACAATAGCCAAGTGTTTCAGATTCTCTGTCTTTGTTTTACTGAAAATCAGTATGTCATCCAGATACACGATGACAAATTTCCCAATGAACTCCCTCATAACTTCGTTCATCAATCTCATAAAGGTACTTGGTGAATTTGTTAATCCAAACGGCATAACAAGCCATTCATACAACCCTTCGTTGGTTTTGAAGGTTGTTTTCCATTCATCACCTTCCCTCATACGAATCTGGTGATATCCACTTTTCAGGTCAATCTTCAAAAAACATTTATCTCCACTTAAGCAATCCATCAGATCATCCATCCTCGGCAATGGAAATCTATACCTGATGGTTATCATGTTAATTTCTTTTGAATCAGTACACATTCTCCAACCTCCGTCTTTCTTTGGACTGAGTACTGTTGGAACAACACATGGACTCAAGCTTTCCCTGACCAAACCTTTGTCCAACAAATCCTAGACTTGCCTCTTAACCTCTTCATTTTCTTGCGGCGTCAACCTGTACGTGGCTTTGTTTGGAAAACTAGCTCCTAGTATGAGATCAATATGATGACTCACACTTCTGATCGGTGGCAACGAACGAGGTAGTTCGTCCACTACTATGTCAGTGAACTCTTCCAGTAGTTCCTGAATTTCTTCTGGTAAATCATCCACTCTTGTGCTGGTCAAAGAAATCTTTAGTTTTCTGACCACAAAGAACTGTGGATCCTCCTTCTTCTTCACCTCTGTAAGGAGTTCCTTCCCACTCATGAGAAGTATTTTGTTTCTTACTTCCGGCTTCACCTCCTTATCCTTAATTGGAAGAAACATATGTGTCCTCCCATTCTTGTCTAGGGTGTACATGTTCATTCTCCCATCATGAATCACATTTATGTCATATTTCCATGGTCTTCCCAGCAATAGATGACAAACATCCATAGGAATAACATCACATAATATCTTATCATTATATCCTCCTATCTTAAATTAAACTAAACATTGTTTAGTGACATTTACCTGATGTCCCTTTTGTAGCCATGAAACTCTATATGGACTCGGATGTTTAGTCGTCTCCAGCTCCAGCTTTTCTACCATCTCTGTAGAAACGAGATTATCCGTGCTACCACTGTCCACAATGACCTTGCATACCCTGTCCTTGGTTTTGCAAGCAGTCCGAAAAAGTCTATTCCTTTGGAATAAACTCTCCACCTCCTTCTCAGGTGTCAAAAGGACTTTTCGCATCATCAATGATCTTCCGCCTTCAGCATCTTCTGCCTTCACATCTCACCTCTGTGCCTCGGCGATGTGAGTTGCTCCTCCTTCCTTCTTTTTATCTGGACACTTGTAAGACTTGTGCCCATTATTTCCACATGTGAAGCATGTGATTACTCCACCTCTTCCTCTTCCTCTACCTCTAGTACAAGGAAAAGTGTTACTGTCAGCATAATCTCCTCTCTGCTCAGTATGCTGCCTTCTTTGTTCAGCATATTTATTCCCTCGCTGTGAGGTTCCACCTCTCTCTATCTGAGTCTGAGGTTTCTTCTAGTCCTCCTTGGGCTTCCGATATCTATCCTGGGCAACTGATTCGCCTCTGGGCTGACTCCTGCCTTGGCCCCTCTGACTCTGCTTTCAGCCCAGCTTCTCTTCTTCTTTCAGAGCCATATGATAAGCATCTTCCACCATCCGGATGGCTACCATGCTCATATCATCCTGAATCTCATATCTCAGGACATTCATATACCTGGCTACTTTTTCATCATTGCTTTCAAGATGACCTGCCTTGATATTCAACCTGTAAAATTCCTCAGTATATTCCTTCGTTGACATCAGCTTCTGTCTCAGGTTCTGCATTCTCATGAACAGAGTAATCTGATAATCCCTAGGGATGAATTTTTCTTTCATCTTTGCAATCATCATATCCCAGCTCTTAATTTTCTTCTTGCCTTGGCAATACCTATCCGCTTGTAGTTCATCCCACCACAATGCTGCATGTCCTTAATCTCGTGATAGCATTCTTGACCTTCTTGTCTTCTTTGACATCTTCATAGTCAAAGTATGTGTCTAGAGCTCTAATCCAGTTTAGAAGCTCCTCTACATCTAGATTTCCTTCATAAATTGGAATGTCCATTTTCACCTTTGCACCCATTCTTGCAACAGCTTTAAGCAAGCATTCATTTGTTGCATCTTCTATTGTGACTTCTTCTTCTCCATGTCCAGCATCATCTTCATTTTCGAACTCACTGATATCTCCTACATCAGTTGTGCATTTTTGTCTTATCTCCATGTCCACAAGTCTAGCACGTATGTTATGCAGATCTCTTTCTACTTCTGGATTATGCACCTGTCTACCCCTTCCTCTGGACGTCTCTCTTTCCTCCTCTGGATCGGGTGATTTTCTATCTCTTCTTCTCGGCGGCATGGTGAATCTTCCTTCTCCCTGCTACATAAAGCAAAGAAGCTTTTTTAGGCTCTGATACCAAACTAACGCAGATCGCACCCTTTGCCTCAGCAAAGGCCCCTGCGCTGACCTCCCGGTCTTAAGGATCGTTCTAATTTTACTGTAGATCCGGAGTGGCTCCTGCGATTCTCCACTGGAATCTCCTTTGAAATTGACCCACAGGTCTTTTCGGCTCCTCTCAGCCTTTAGGCCCGGTCCCTTCTTCATTCACAACAGAATGTCACAATCGGGTTTGGGGGTTTCACAATCCTCGATGTCACAAACACTTGCTTCCTCGAATTCCTGATCTCCGATATCCTGATGTGCTCCCTTTGTGCTCCTAGCCCCCCTGGCTATGCCCCTAATCCATGCAACCTTCTCTCATATGACCACAGTCTCACCTCTTATTGGGATTCAGGGTTTCGAAGGTTGAAATGTATCAAACCTCTTGTCCATGGAATCCTCGATTTCCCGATTCTCAATTTCCCAATGTGACGTCAGCTAGGTCCCACACGGAACTCCCTTTACTTTCAGAAAATTGGACTTCGCGATTCCAAAATGTAAGTCCTCCTTGTCTCCAGGACTCATGAAATGTCGATCCCCGACTTTCTTCGGATCTTCGACACGCGTCCCAAGTGGATGGACAACTCCGATCACTTATGGGGTTTCCAACATGGATTTTCCCAATCTCTTGCTTGCAGAACTTCCAATTTCGCGAATGCCGAAATCCCGATGGCCCCGCCTCGAGTCGGAACTTTCCTCCTTCCGTTCATGAAGCTTAAACTCCGTGCAACTCCTGGTCAATCCAACGGATGACGGGCATCTATGCGAAGATCCTAGGGTCCACAATCCCTTGAGCTTGAACTCCGGGTACAGCTGTAACCTCCTCGCTTCTTTGGCAGATCTGACGGCTGACGGGATTTCACTAATCCTTCCCACAGATTCTTGACCGTTGATCTCTTCCCTTTGATAATTTCTCCGAATGATCTGAGTGTTCTTCCCCAACTTCTCTGCCACGCACAAACTTATGACGCCTTTCTTAACACTTCCAGTTGCAACTTCCCTGCACTATCCTTAAATGGATTAGAAGGCCTTATCCCTCCTGAGCTTTCTCCCAACTCAAAGTCTTAGAGAAGAGTCTCACGCGTACTCCTTGCGGTAACTCTCAGACACTTCCAAGTGTCGAATACCTTCAACTCTGTGCACTCCTGCAGCAGCAATCCCTCACACCTTACTCAGGTTCACAACCTTGAGGCTTTACTTTGCCTGCGCACTCCTTGCATGGCTCCTGTGCCCAACTGCACTTCTACGGGAATGAGAACAAATGCTACCTATCTGAACCCTCTATCAACGCACTCCTTGCAGACACTTTGACTGCACTCCTTGCAGGAATTCTTGCTCAGATAGAGAAACAATTGAAACTCATTCCTATTCTCCTCCAGACTTCAACTTAAACATGAAATCATATACACAGCATATAAAACAAATATATAACAGGAAGCAAACATTCATGAGCATACCATTTAGCACCAATACACAGAGAATAAACACAAACCATGAATTTGAATCAACCTCTTTCTATTAATCCAAATATCTGTACATGGGTGTTCTTACACAGCTCTCTGCATGTTCTTGCTCTTCCTTCTCCTTGATAATGATACAATACACAATGAGGGTGTCTATATCCTGTTTCCCTCTTGTGCTCTAAAACTGTCTAATCTAGAATTAAATTCTATCTACCTGCATTAACTACTTTAAATGCCTCCTACCTACTAAGGACGAGAGCGAGCTACTCAAGGTCCGATTTCATTATACAAGTGCATCTCTTCTTAAATGACTTCATTTAAGATGGCGCATCAATCCAAGGGAATTTCAAAAAAATTTGGGCTGGCGCTTTACATCTGTCCATCGTCTTCCACGCTGGCTCGCTTGATGTGGGAGATGCTCCTGAATCAAAATCAAATCAGACCATGTTCCTATACTATAGATTCATTTCAGTTGGTGTCGAATGCCTTAATTACCTCCTTTCAATAAATCTATTCCTATCAATTTCAACTCATTTCTTTGAGAAATAGATTTTGAGAATCTTATAGTGTGAGAAAATAGAGAACTTCCATGCTAAACCTAACAAAAGAGAAGAATAAATATTTACGCTATAAAAGATATGACAAAGAAAACACACAGTACACGGAGATTTTACCGTAGAAACCCAAATGGTAAAACCATCATTCCTTAAGCATCTTTCTCTCTTGTTGTATTATTCATTCATAATAAAAGGTTATTTGCCTAACCTTGGTCTACACCTAATACACAATTGACATCATACCTTCTTGCTTTACACAAGAACAACGTTGCATCCAATTTGGATTGCATCTACATGAACAACAACCTCTAAAATAATTTATGTAAAGATTAGCTTTTACAGCATTACAACATGCCTTATTTATAGGATTTAAAGTAGGAAAAACCTTAAATAAAGGCACCCAAAAAATGGTTACAAATCCACGCAGATCATTGGCTACAAATCCACTAATCTCAAGATTTTTTTATAGTCGACTACCAGTCAACCTTCATTCAATCTTCAGTCAGTTTTCACACGACCTCCTATTGACCTCTTATCGGTTGACCTCTTCGACTTATTGTCGATTACTTCGACCTCCACTGCAAAGAACATAGCAACCCAACACTCTTCCACTTGTTGTCTTCTTTGTTGAAACCAGGGGATTCCTAAACTTTTGTTCACAGACCCAGAGAAGTAATGTCCATTTCCTCTATGTACTAAGAGAAATTCATAGCACTCACAGACTTGTTCAAAGAGTCTGTTATTTTTTCCAACGTGTCTACTTTCTCCAGCAACACCTTGTTTCTTTACACCATGTCTCTCATGAAATGGTATTTTACTTTAATATGCTTAGTCTTGGAATGATAAGTTGGGTTCTTTGCTAGAAATATTGTTCTTTGATTGTCGCAACTTATCTTCAAAGCTCTCTGCTCAAACCTAATCCCTAAACACAGCCTTTGTAGACCTGTTGCTTATTTTCTTCCATGAGTGGTTGTCATGTATTTATCTTCTATTGTTGACAGGGCTACGACCGCTTGTCGCTTACTCATCCAGTTGATTTCTCCACTGAACATCTTAAATATATATCCATTGGTTGACCTTCATCGATCCAGATATCCAACCCAGTCGGTGTCGACAAATTCATATACATATAATTCACTATCACCTTCAGGTTTTCCTTGATATCATATATCATAATCTTTTGTGCCACACAAATACCTGAATACTCTCTTGATAGTTGTCCAATATTCCTTTCCAAGTGTCGACGTGTATCTGCTCAACACTCCCACTGCATGAGCAATGTTTGGTCGAGTGCATACCATCGCAAAAATTATACTACCAATGAAACTTGCATAGGGAACATGTGTCGTGTCCTCTAACTCTTCCTTTGTCTTCAGACACTGTTCAACAGTTAGTCTTGTTTCCACAAGAATCGGCACCTTTACAGGTTTTCAATCTTGCATGTTGAAACATTTCAAAATTGTTTCAATATATTTCTTCTAGTTCAACCAGAGCTTCCTAGATTCTCGATCTCTCTTAATATCCATTCCCAAAATGAAGTTTGTTGCACTGAGATCCTTCACATCAAACTTGGAGGATAGTTGATGCTTCACCTCCTTTATTTTTTCCATGTTGTTTTCAATCAGCAACATGTCATCAACATACAATGCTACATATATGAAACACCCACCTTCTTCCTTTGAATATATGTAGTGATTAGCTTTGCTTCTCACAAATCCCAAACTAAGGGTATATGTCTCGAACTTTTGATACCACATCCTTTGTGACTCTTTTAGACCATAAAGGGATCTTTTCAACTTGCATACCAAATATTTATTTCCCTTTTCTACAAATCCTTCAGGTTGTTTCATGTACATTTCTTCTTCTAGGTCCCCATGTAGGAATGTTGTCTTCACATCCATATGTTTTATTTCCAGATCAAATGTTGCATCCAAAGACATTAGTACTCTAATGGAAGTTAATTTTGCAACAAGGGAAAAAATATCATCGAATTCAACTCCTTTGACTTGGGAATATCCTTTCGCTGCCATTCGAGCTTTGAATTTCTTGACTTGACCTGTCGCTTTCATATTTTTCTTGAATACCTACTTACTACTGACATGATTTCTTCCACTAGGTGATTGGAATAAGTCTCGTGTCTCATTTTTTTGCAAGGATTCCATTTCTTCGACCATGGAATCCTTGCATAGTCTTCCCTCTATCGAGTTGACTTCCTCCCTAACTGACTTTGGCTCCTCGTCATTGGTAGCTAACACAAATGCATAATGGAAGTCAAGCGGACTATACTTTTTGACCAGTTTTCTTACTCATTCATACCTCCTTACAACCAGGGTCGGTTGTTCCACCTCTTCATATGATTCAGTCGGCTCGTCTAAATAATATTCTTCTTCGTTCCTCAGTTCAAACCTCACCTTCTCTGGATTATTATTTTCTTGAACCATCACTTCAAAATTGGACTTCCTTCCGAGTTATCTTAAGACCACATATTGATTGTACATTGGTTTCCTTGATGCATGATCCTAGAGATTACATTCGTTCATTCCTTCTTTGTATCCAATGAAAATACACTTGACTTCCTTCTTGTCCAACTTGCTCCTTTTTTCCTTGGGAACATGCACAAATGCATCACATCCAAATACTTTCAGATGTGAAACTAAAGGATTCTTACCATACCATACCTCATGTGGAGTCGTGTCAACTAGCGCCGATGAAGGAGACATATTCACTAGATATTTTGCAGTGTCAACTGCCTCTGCCCAAAATTCTTGTGCGATCCCAACACCATTGACCATGCTCCTTGCCTTGTCCATCAACGTTATGTTCATTCTCTTGGAAACTCCATTTAGTTGTGGGGTATATGGTGTGGTATTTTTGTGTTCTATGCCACACTTCTTTTAGAACTTCTCAAAATGCTTTCCACAAAATTCACCACTATTGTCAGTTCTCAACACCTAAATCTTCTTATCTGTTTGGTTTTATACAAGAGACTTAAACTCTTTGAATTTCTTGAAAACCTTAGATTTCTTCCTCAAGAAATATATCCATGTCCTCCTAGAAAATTCATCTATGAAGGAGACATAATACATGGATCCACCAAGTGAAGGCACTAAAACAAGGCCAAACACATCACTATGAACCAATTCTAGAATCCCCTTTTCCCTTGTTTCTCCAAATGAGAAACTCACCCGAATTTGTTTTCCATATATACAATGTTGACAAAAGTCAAGTTGTAAATTACATTCAGGGAAATCTTTGGCCATACCTTTGTTATGCATAGTTCGAAGTTATTTTTCTCCAATGTGTCCCATGCTCTCGTGCCATAGCGTGGTCGGGTTGACTTGACGAATACTTATCGAGTCGATTTGAATCAATTCAACCCAATTTGATTCGAGTCGAGTCAAATTCGAGTCGACTTCAAGAACAACAATTTTTTTGCATCTGATCGAGTCAAAATTCCCTAACAACTTGTACATGGTTCCAATATGAAATCCTTTCATTAAGACCATCACACCTCTGGCCATATTGCACGTATCCTTCTGAAATAGAGTGTGCACTCCTACATCACTCATAGTACTGACAGATATCAGGTTTCTGGAAAAACCTAGAATATGTAGCACACCTGAAAGGGTTCTACTCCTCCCATCCTGCAGTATCAGTCAGACTCTTCCTCTTCCAACAATTTTGGTTATCGAGTCATCCCCCAAGAGCACATCTACTCCTTCATATCATTCATATTCGTAGAACCATTCTCCATGTGGTGTTATATAATAGGATTCTCCTGAGTCGATCAACCAGACATCTTTATCCGACTGTGTATCGGTCAACGCCAGGTACACATCTCCTCGCTTATCTGGAGTAATCTTTATCTCAGTTGATTGCTTCTCATCGAATCCTATAGTAACTTCCATTTCCTTTTACTTGTATTTCCTTTTGTAATTGTAGTGTTCCCAAGGCCGAGCCCCGTTGCAGATCATGTTATATGCAAAGAATTGTAAATATGTTCTATACGCTGGTGAGCCAAGTTTTGAATAAGCTGTAGGCTTATGAGTTTTGTTAGGCTAGGGAGCCTAAGTGNTGAAGGCCAGGAGCCTGTTGATGTACTTGTATGTATGCAGGTCAATTAATAAAATATAAATACCACCAGTGCAGACCGTCCACGATGAAAGAGTGATGGGGAACTGAGCGTCCACAGAGTGGGCAAGGAACTAGGGGCTGGAAGGTGGGAAAGGGGCTGAGGGTGGAGCCTAGGGGATAAGCCTAGGGGGCTTAGGCCTAGAATAATATTTTATTATTATTCCTAAAAATCCATGTGCACATTATGTTAACCTAAGTCCTTTGGAAGGGCCTGTGATTTCCCAAGTGGTGGGAGAGGGGCATACGGATGGAACACATGCAGTTCCCAGGGTGACAAGTGTCAACCCTGGTGCATGCAAATATAAGAGCCGAGCTGAACCGTGAGTGGGGAATCTTCCTCCATTCGAACCCAAACCTCTGTGCGTGGAACTGGTACGCCGTCTGCCAGAATACCCTGGTTTATCTCTGGAAGCTGTAAAGCCTGTGTTTGGTCTGGAGGAAATCGTGTACACCATGTTCAGATCCGTGGAGTCTGTGTCTAACTCTGAGTAACCCATGTCTCTGATAAAACTTGTGTGCGCATTAAGCCTGTGTTAAACTTGAGTAGAAGAATCCCTGGTTGTTTGGGAAAAGCTGAGCTAGCCTGTGCGTGGAGCCTCTGTTCCGAAAATCATCCCGTG
>JASDQU010013333.1:76381-89594 GCA_032191745.1 Picea mariana
AAAAAACATACCGTTGCAATATCCTATGTTTAATTATAGACAAACTATGACTAATAGGTAGTCAAACTAGTGACTCATTACTATAGTCTTTTTGGCAGGGAAATAATATATGCATTGATATGTTGAGTTAGGTGGTTTGGTGAGTAAGTGTGACTTGATGTTACAAGAATTCATGTATGGGTAAGGTTAGTGGTTGATTGCTATTATAAGGATTATGGGTTATATCTATTTTTAAGGTTAGGTTCAAATTCACAGGGGTAGGGTATGCACACAATCCTAAACTTTAGGAGTCAAGGATCCCTTCTCCCACAAACAAGGCAATCTTATACACCAATTTGATATCTAGCTTGGTTGAAATATTAAAAATAGATTATTATTATTATTATTATTATTATAAGTATTTAGATAAATAGTCCTTGATTAGTGAGTAGAAATTAAGAACTCTTACCAATACACAATTTAAAATTTAAAATTTATTTATTTTATTTAATTTTTAAAATTTTAATAAATATTTAATTTAAAAATAATAATAATCAAAATCTTTAAAATGAATTATTTACATATACTTAAAAATTAATTTTAAAAATTAAATAAAAAATTATTTAAAAAATAAATAAAAATTAAAATTGGAAAACAAAATTTAAAGAAATATGTTTTAGATTTTAAAAAAATATAAAATCAAGATAAAAAAATTCAAAAATTTTAAAACATTTAAAAAACTGCAAAATAAAAATACAAAAATTGTAGTATGAATATCATTAGTAATGTATGAATACATCTGAGTGGGCTTAATGGTTAAGAACATGTGTTTCCTCTTAAGAGGTCATAGGTTTAAATCCAGAGGGGTAGGGTATGTATACCTTTGTAGACTTTACCAATTAAATCGYTGRCACAATTTGGTGTGYTGGCTTAGTCGTGACCTTAATCTAATGTTTTACATAAATTTATAGTCAAAACTCAAGTAATGATCAACGACTAATTAAACGCTATAGTACCAAGCCTTCTGCACTTACTACTAARAAACCTATCCCATCACAACTAAATCAAATATCAACAAAATTAAACAATCAATCTTTATTAATTTGGTTTTAAAAAATAGCATCTTTATAATATAATAGCTCTACTAATAATTATATATACACATATCTAAGATTGATTTGTAAATTTTCATGAATATTTCATTATATTTTATAATTTTTTTGTAAATTATCTTAAGGCTATCATTTATTGTACATTATTTATTTATTATTATAAGTTAATATTATAAGTTAAGTAATAAAAATATTGAAATGAACTAAAAATGTAATAAAAAAATTTAAAACAATAAATATTACACCATCCACACAATGAACATAAGATATATCTAGGGAACCTAAAATTAGAAAATCTACCCAAAAGGTGATGGATATGCGTTACTTTTTTATTTTCAAATATGAAATGTAAATGTAAAGAGAGATGGACTCAATAGGAGTTACAATAAACATTATGGCATAAATGACTACCGCAAGGTCTTCTACTTCCTCTGTTCTACTCACAATATCTTACTCATTTACTATGCTCAGCTATGGAATAATAAATCAATACAATATACAAACAAAAGCCATGCATGTCATAGTGGCTCATAATTTAACATGTTTGGATAGTCGTTTAGGTTTAGGGTTAGCGTTTTTGCATGCCTCAACTCTTGATTAGGGTTTGGCTTTTGGACCCTTTAGAATCTTCTTGAAAGTCCACATGTGACTAGCTCCACATGTGCAGTAATGGGAGTTGATGTGGCATCCACTCGATATTATGGTGATAAAAGCATAGGTCAACTTGAGGGAGGCATAACTTCCTCATATAGACTCCTATTAAGGTGATATTTGCATCATTGGAAAACTCTCGAAAACTAAAAAAAGGTTAGAAGAGTAAGAACTTTGTTTACAAAGTTTTCACCTAACCATTTAACCTCCTAATTGACCTCCTAAATGAAATATGAAAGTTTTAGGACTTCAAATCACCAATATAGATATTTCCCATAATTAATAGAACTTACAATTCCATAACTACAATTTTTCTAGGTAAAAAAATAGATGACAAAATATAAAATAATACATTTTGGAGAAAAACCCAACCCATAATCGCATTAAGAATGATAAATATAAGGTCCAACCCATAATTTGATTAAAAATTGTGTTACGAAAGGGTGAGCATAAAGGCATGCTCCATTACGCAATTTGATGTCCTATAACCATTATATATGATAAATAATTAACTATTCACTATATAAAAGAATTTCCTAGAATTTATTTTGTAAAAATATTAATACATCAAGATCAAGTTTTATTTTGTAAAAATATTAATACATCAAGATCAAGTTTATGGTCCTTTTCTACAAATATTTCTTAATATTAATTTTTAAATTGTTATTTAATATTTCTCTATTAGCTTTTAGAGTACAAATTTTGAAAAATAATAAATAATTAATTAAAAAAAAAACTCGAAAATATATCGATGTATATATGAGAAGTTAGGTTACAAAATGAATATAGTAAAATCTAATCTTTTATTTTCAACTATCATTTGATTTTTGAAGTACAAGACTTTATTGATGTCACTATATCTATGTTTTGTGAAGTACCAAGTAGTTGAGTATATAATCATAACTTTATTTTTATTTTTCAAAGTACAAAATGGTTGAGGTACAGTGTTTGATTTTCTTTCACCTCGATTCTTTGCTCTCACAAATACTCATGTGTTCATTACATAATTCTCCTTTGAAATTTGTGCAGCCTCGAAGTGTTATTGAACCCTCTAGATTTTGGATTGATGAGATTTTTTTACATTGGAGGTTTGTTAAACTTACAAACCTATCATCAATCCTTGCTCTTAATAATGTTCATCTATGGCTAAGTGTATTTCTTATTACTAGGCATTCTAAAAGATTGAATCTCTTTGTGAGACTAAAAATTTTTACGCTAATTACTTGTTTGTTGGTTACTAGTAAGTTCAATCCATGTGTCAGCTAGTTCAATTAGTTGAACTATGTTACATTAAATTGTCAACCTAGGGATCGTAAAATAATGAAGTGTAATGCAAAATATATGCAGGTACTAGTTCCAATCTATCCTATAATGCATAAGGAAAAATATTCACTACTTTAGTTACAAAAACAAAGTTATGTTCAGCTTCAAAAAAGAACAGAGTAATGCTAAGAAATGCAAAACAAAGTTATATGAAACACAGAAGTAATTACAATATGTAAAACCACCAATCTAATGGACTGTTATAGCATTCTTTCAATCACTTAACTCAATGAGAGTTCATGTTGATCACAACACTCGATTATTCAATTGATGGTTGCGAGATTAGTTACTTATATGCAAACATAAATGAATAAATTGCAGAAAGAAAATGACAGAATTAGAAATCACACAACTTAAATAAATAAAAACACAATACCAATAATTCTAAGGAAAGGAATAGCATGCTCCTCCACAAGGGGCCCTCCTAGTTCGAGGAACACTATTTAGAGAAATCGTATAAGACTAAACTCTTCACAAATGAAAAATTAACAATCATGTGGAACAAACATTAGCCAGGAAATTTGTATTAATCAACAAAGCAGTCTTACATCAATTTGATTACAAGGTGTAATGATAATTGTTTTTCCGAGGATCTAATCACTCATATTTATACAATGGAAACAAGATCGCTCAGATCCAAGTTATACATATCTCTAAAACAATTTGTATCAAAATACATATGTGTTGATTTCTAAACCAGATCTGGATCTTTCATGGACATTTGGATTTAACTTAATCACCCACGTATTAAAGAAACTCATGACAGAATGTATGAATTTCTATGACACAATCTTGTGCTTCCTTATGCTTTGTTCTTATGAAATCGGGGTTGTGCATTCTGTCATATGTACGTGTTCACCAATGATTTTGACTTCACTTATGCTCCAAGATGGAAGATCTGTAGGTTATGCTGACAGGTGGATGAGCTTCATGGAACATTTTGACACCTTTTAGATGTCGTGGTTCAATCCAAGGTTGATTGTGTCACTGTGGATGGACAAATTCGTTGCAGAAACTTGTCTTAGTAAACAGACTACAGAATTGTAATATGAGTTGGTACAGAATCAAAAGATTTTTTAGCTACTCATTATAATAATAGTTAATTAAATCATTGCATTAAGAATAATGGAATTAAACATAAGAATGGAAAAATTACCTCTAAACGTCTTCAATGCATAATTTTTGTAGATGATTGTGTTTATATGGAAAAAAGGAGTGAAATGAAATAAAATCGAGGCATAGATATAATCTTTTAAAGGGAAGTATAAGATAGAACTGACACAAAATGAGTGCATTTTGAGGACTCAACATATCCCCCACACGGAAGACATTGCTTGTCCTCGTGCAACCAAAAATGATTGTCTACTCCCTTTAGCGAAATTTCAAAAAAAATTACCCTTTCCTCCTTAAGTTTTGTCTGAGGCATCTATCAAAATATTCAAGCCTGAGGCTTGTCCCTATCCACTTCTTGCCTTATCCAACTTTGTACTTGTTGAAATTTCTCCTACCCAACACCTAACAGTTAATTCCAAATAAATCACTTATTGAATTAAAGCACAATTGAGTAATCAACTAAACATGTAGCAGGAGCATAAACAAGGAAACTAAATCGTGCACACATGAACACCAATATTTTTGGGTAGATACCCCTGAAAAAACCTCGAAGGGAAAATCAATGCTGAGAATGATTTTATTATGTTAAACTCGGGGCTTCCATTACATGGATAATGTCCCACTGAGATAAATATAACTGCAGACAAACCTGGCAAAGTCTAATCTGTTGTACGACCTTGAACTGCAGGCTTTTCGAGGTGTACGTGACTTTTCTTTAGCAAACCAACATATGTATGTGATTGCCTCCATTTAAACCTATGTACATGTACAGAAATATTTGTACAATCTGACACTTCATTGTGGCTTCGCTTGACTGAAACCCATATGTGCTACCTTTTTTTCTCTCTTCTCCTTGACCTAATCTCTAGATGGAAGTCCTTCTCCACCTATCCAAGATCTTGAATCGTAGTTTTTCATGATCCAATCCTTGAGAAAAATCCATTATTTGTTCGTATCCTTGGTCCTCCTGAATCAAATTCCTTCGTGATCCAAGCACTTGAGAAAAATTTATTTTCTCCTATGTGTGACCTTGGTGACTCCACACTAGAAAAGGTCCTTCTTTGTTATTTGTGTGAAAATTTTCTTCTCCTTTACCCTAGCCTTGCTTTTATAATCTATTTCTAATCTCCAAAGTGATTGACAGTTGAGATTACTTCTCACAATCACTTGATATTTAGAAACATGTTAATTACTGTTAGCACTTTCCTTAAATAACTCAATTAAATAATTACATAATCAATTAATAAAATAAATTTACTTTAATAATTATTTTAATTGAAGTAAACTCAAGGATAGATGGCTTTGGACAAATTTTGCATGTTAGACGCCAATCCTATGTGAAAATACATGTCTGATGCTACTACTAGCATCAAGAATCCCTCTTAGCAAGGAAAATATTTCCAGAAGAGCCACCTGAAACTAGTTCTCCCTTTGACCCTAGAACAATGTTGCACACATCATCTTGCATATTGGCATCCCTCCAACCTTGTTGGTCATTTTCTCTCTGAATACTGGAAGTCTCGGAATCGATGATGCTACATATCAATGCTACGAATTTTGGAAACTTCGTCGAGTTTTTTATCTCCCTCAATGTGCTCCTAGAAGCCTCCTGCTCCTAAGCATCCATCAATGCCATCTCGTACCATCTCGGTCTCCTAACAGGACTAGAAGGGGAAACTCCCTCTTTCCATATGAAGGTTTACTCCGCACACTGGAAGTCTTCGAACTCTACCCATCCTTTAGTTGTTCACCCTTCGGAACCTCTTACTCCTTGTCCTTTGCCACTGACATTGATCCATGATACAAGATCCCCTTGGATCCTCCTACAGGATTTCCCTGCACCCTGTATAATATGCCCTCTCTGACACCAATTATCACTGATGTGTCAAGGATAACTCCCTCTGAACATATGATTACTTTCCTTCTCTGAGAAGTAACAACAAAACTCATGTCCTCCAAAACTGAAACTGAGAGCAATTTTTTCTTTAGTTCTGGTACATAAAGCACATATTGGGCATCTAATAAACCTCCTGACTCAAACTAGAATATACCAATTCCCTTTCCCTTCATTGCATACTTAGAATTATCACCAAGCTCCACATGCCTCCCTAATTCCTCCATCATACTGTTGATAGCTCTTGTGCTTCTAGATCTAGTTGATTTTATTTAAAATAAAATTTGGGCTCCCATCTTGGGATAATGTTCCATCTGAGGAATAATACAATGCAATAAATATCCTACCTCAAGATCAGTCCTTAGATCTTTCTAGATGTTAATTCCCTTGATTCTCATTTTCTCCTTTCCTTGAACCCTACCCTACACACTTGGATGAAAGTCCTTCTCCACCCAATCTATGAGATCTCTTATCTCACTTTGTGTATATTTTTTGTCCACTAAGAAATAGGCAACTCCTGCAATCGAGCACCTATGTTGTTGCTCTTCTTCCCATATCTATTCTTACTCCAAATTTTTCTATTGTTTCCTCCTCAATTAGACCGATTAGATCTATAAGTGAAATTCCTTCTTCACCTCGTGCTAAGATCTTCGTGAGAAAAATTATTTATTTTCTCTATCTATGAGTCATTGACTCCAATAGATCTATCATTCTCTAATATCTGGATGAATTTCCTTCTTCACCCATCTGATGTCCCCTTGAGTCATTGTCCTTCATGGCTCAAGCACTTGAGAAAAAGTTTTTCTTTGCTCCAAAGTGGATGACTCAGGCACAAGAGAAAAAAGTTTGTCTCTGCTCCTATGTGCTCTCATGTGGCTCAAATATCTAGATGTAAGTCCTTATCCATATATCTAAGATCTCCTTGTTGGTAGATTGAACTCCTACCATTGCTCAGCAAGCCACCCAACAAACATTTTTTACTGCATGGACTTCGTTGCTCACTACTCGGACCCGTTGATCTTCCCTAGCCGTTGAAGCGGCCTTTGCACTGACCTATACAGACTCATACGTGACTGTCACCATTAGATACCATGTATGTACATGATTGTGCTTAAATAGACCCATGCATGTACACGAATATTCATTATGTGACCTGTGTACACCCCCATAAACCTGCAAAAACTTGGTTTCGCCTCAGTACGAATGTTTCCCAGAAATTCGTCCTTCGATTTCTACCTGCTATTTTATAGATCTGCTAATATCTCCTACAAATATTATAGATCTTCTACAAAAGATATTGAATCGGTGCTTAGTCCTTCAAGAACCCACCTCAACACTCCCGATCCCATAGATCTTCTCTTGTAACTCTATATCTGAACTCGATCTCTCTCATGGTCACTCGGATCTCATAGATATGTCGTTGTGCATCCTAAGAGAGGATCCCTCTCATAGCAAACTTGCTCTGATACCATGTTGATTTTACCACTTCAACCCTTGTTATGTTCTGATACCGTGTTTATTTTCTCTAACAACCCTTTGTATCCTATAATACCATGTTTAAATCTCCCCTCTACCAGCAGCCGGCAATTAATTCCAATTAAATCATGTATTGAATTAAAACACAATTGAGTAATCAACTAAACATGTAGCAGAAGCATAAACAAGGAAACTAAATCATGCACAGATGAATACCAATATTTTTGGGTAGATACCCTTGGAAAAACCTTGGAGGGAAAACCAGTGTTGAGAATGATTTTATTATGCTAAAATCAAGGATCTTGTAACAGGGATAATGGCCCACTGAGAGAAATACAACTGTAGACAAACATGGAAAAGTTTGACGTGTTGTGTGACCCAAAATTGCATGTTTTTCGAGGTGTACGTGAATTTCCTTCAACAAACCCCCATATATAAGCGACTTTCTCTACTGAAATATGTGTACATGTACGGAAAGACTGTACAGCAATCTCTCTACAACATGACACTTCCATGTGGTTTCACTTGACTGAAACCCACCTGTGTTGCCTTTGTTCTCTCTTCTCCTTGACCCAATCTCTAGATGGAAGTCATTCTCCACCTATGCAAGATCTTGAATCATATTCCTTTGTGATCCAATCCTTGAGAAAAAKTCCTTCTTTGCTCTTATCCTTGGTCCTCCTGAATCACAGTCCTTCGTGATCCAAGCACTTGAGAAAAAGTGCTCCTTTGCTCCTAAGTGTGACCTTGGTGACTCCACACTAGAAAAGGTCCATCTTTTCTATCTGTATGAAAAGAGTCTTCTCCTTTATCCTATATTTTCTTTTATAATCGTGAGTTATAATCTATTTCTAATCTTCAAAGCAATTGACAGTTGAGATTACTTCTCACACTCGCTTGAGATTTAGAAACATGCTAATTACTTTTAGCAATTTTCTTAAATAACTCAATTAACTAATTACACAATTAATTAATAAAATCAATTTCCTTTAATAATTCCTTTAATTAAAGTAAACTCAAGGGTAGAAGGCTTTGGACGACTTCGTCTTGCTAGACACCAAGTCTATGAGAAAATACATGTTTGATGCTACCACTAGAATCAGAAGATTTTTGAGGAACTAGAAGTCTGCCCAACAAGTCTGTCTTTGACCTCTTGTTGGGGTCTAAGTTTTCTTTTTCAAAGATGTCCTTATTCTTGTTTTAGGATAGCAAATAGGTCTGAAATTTCTACCAATAAATCTTCTTTCAAACTGATGGTTAAGTGCTCTTTTAAGGTGCCCTTGCAAGTGGTTTTATAACTGATGTTAACACATGCAAATACCATAAAACAAATAACACTCCGCTAAGATCTTAACAATCTCCTAATGTTGATATACAACTAAGCATACATGAAAAATGAACAAGTGTAATTTTTGGCCAACATGACCCTAGACAAAACCCCCTGGGGAAAACTAGTTTAGGATAGATGTATATATATGAAGTGTCTCAAGCATGGAATACAACAAGGAAGTAAATACAATGGAATTTGTACACTTTGCAAGCTCCTCTCATTATATGCAAGCAATATCCTTGAAGAATGTGCCCAATAAGTGCGCCCTTCTCCTTCCTTGACCAATCTTGATGAACTAGTGCACCCTTGACCTTCCTTTGGTTGTTTGAGAAACCCTTGCATGAAAATATTCCTTTTAATGTTATCTCAAAACTCCACCAAATATATCTTCTCTATCCTCACTCCAACATGTTCCTGCAAGCTTCCGCCCTCTCTCCTCTAGTGCACCCTCCACCAAGCAATAGCACACACCACAAATAAATGAAACCTCAATCCTCCTTTCACCCTCCATGAATGAAGGTGCCAAAGCTAGCCTCACCCAATTCTTCCCTTATCATCTCTTTTCTCCTCTCCAAACTCTCCAAGTGAAAAAAACAAGAATCAATGTCTCTCTTGCCCCTTGCACCCTTCTTTATCCATCCTTAGCCAAACCTAGAGATTGATGGGCAAGACCATCTCTTGCCATATCTAATCAATGGGTGAGATCTTCTCACAAGTATCTCACTTAGAAATCCACTTTTGGTTAAGTTTCCTAAGTTTGCCTCATGTCCCTTGATTCACCCACAAAGTGAATTAATAGTCACTTTTTCCTTGAGTGACAAAATTTCACTTTTGACTTAAATCTCCTAAGTCAAAGTGAAATTAGAACATAAAGGTAAGTAAAAGGGTCTAGTCATTTCCCTCTTGTGGTTAGAGAGACACAACCACAAGGGGACCACTTCCAAGGTACCCCAAAACTTAACACTCCCTCTTACCGAGGAAAGTGTTTCTCATCAAGCCCATCATCTAAAGTAAACATGCTTGCCCCTTGGCAAGGCCTTGGTGAGAATGTTTGCCACCTGCTCATTAGTCGGAATATACTGAATTTGAACTTCCCCATGTTGAACCAAATCTCTGATGAAGTGATACTTGATCTCAATATGCTTCGACCTGTTATGAAATATTGGATTCTCATAGAGTTTGATACAACTCTTATTATCACAGTGAATGATTGTCGAAGACAACTCCTGACCAAATAAACCAACTAGCAACTTACAAATCCAAATGGCCTTGCAATTGTCTCAATTGGCTTCCATTTACTCTGCCTCATATGAACTCAAATCTACTAACTTATGTTTCTGAATAAACTGGGAAACAAGTCCTGACCCCAAACCAAAATAGCACCCTGAGGTGCTCTTCCTATCAATGGCACATCCTGCCCAGTCTGAGCTTGTGTAGCCAACCAAACTCACTCCATATCCTCTAACATAGTCTAGACCAAAATCCATTGATCCTGTAATGTACCTCAAAACATGTTTTTCCCCAATCCAGTGAACACTCCTCGGCTCCACCATGCACTGGTTGAGAGTGTTCACAGAAAAAAAAAAATAAATAAATAAATACCTGGTCTAGTGTTGACCAAATACATCAACGACCTGATCAACTGCATGTATTCTATAGTATCCACCAAACTGGAATCTGAAGTGCTAAGCTTCTTCCATTTGGTGACCATAGGTGTATACATAGGCTTGTAGTCCTCCATATGAAATATGATCAATAGGTCTACAACTTACTTCCCCTGTCCTAGAAATATATGACCCTCCTCCTACCAAACCTTCATGCCCAAGAAATAGTGCATCAATCCATTGTCTGTCATCTCAAACTCTAATGCAAGACTCATATTGCACTCATCTATGAGATGCTCTTCTCCCGTGATGAACAAGGCATCCACATACAGTATGAGAATAAGTGTATCCTTCCCTCGAATGATATAGTAGAGTTTAGGATATTCCTCGTTCTTCTCAAACCCCATCTGAAGAAAATAAGCATTTATCCATGATTACCAAGCTCAGTGATATTGCTTTAGACCATACAGTTCCTTTCTCAAAAGGAACACATGAGAATCTCTCTCCAACACCTCAAACCGTTGCAGCTACTCTATGTACACCTCCTCGTCATTAAAGGTATTCAGAAATGTGGTCTCTACATCCATCTAATGTATCCTCCAACCGATCTTTTCCGCTATGGAAATAATGCTATGAATGGAAGCGTATCTCGCAAATAGTGTGAATGTCTCATCATAGTCAACTCCCTCTATCTGAGAGAATCCTCTTGCCACAAACTAAGCCTTTTGTTTATCGATGTTGCCATCTACATCATACTTGGTCTTGTACAACAATATGGAAGTCACAAATGACTTCCCCACTGGCCTCGGCGCCACCTCCAAAACATCATTGTGCATAATGGATTCATACTCCTCTAGCATGGCCTCTCGCAAAACTTGTTGGTCAACTTCCTGCACAAATGTTGTGGGCTCTAAATATTTGATGTGCATCACCATCGCCAAGTAGGACTCAATCCTCTTTGGTGCTCTTCTCTCTCTGAACAATCTCTTGGGCTCTCCAAAATTTTCCTTGGCTTCCTTTAGGGTCTCCAAAAACCTTCTCAATTTCCTCTTCCCTAGAGTAACCAAAGGAGAAGTGACATATCCATGCCCAAGAGTATCATCCTCATATCTAATCCCAACACTTTGAGATCCTAAATCCCTTGCACCCACTGCCTGAATAGTCTACAACTGTTATCCTTTGTGTGAGGTGACCCTGTCACCCCTGAAGCTGGTGCACTCAACACCTGAGGTTGTGTCCCCTCTGAAACATCAATCTAAGAGATCTCCTTAAATACATACCCTCCTAAAATCTAACATCTCTGCTCACCACCACTTTCTGTTGTGATGGAATGTATATTTGGTAGGCCTTCGAGACCTCTAAGTATCCAACTAAGATCCCCTACTGGGTTGTGGGATCTATCTTTGTCCTATTCTCTGAGGGGACATGAGAGTATCTCAAGCATCCAAAAATATGAATGTGATTAACATCAGGCATCCTCCCAGTGAAGGCCTCCTCAGGAGTCTTCCTCCCCAAAACCCTATGGGGACTCCTGTTCTACAGATAAATTGAAACGGCACTAGCCTAAGCCCATAAGTATAAAGGAAATTCTTGTTCATGCATCATTGATCTTGTTGCACCTGTAATGGACAAGTTCTTCATCTGTGCAACCATGTTGTGTTGGGGGTCGTAAAGCATGGTCATATCCCTTCTGATCCCTTCCTAGGTACAGATTTCTGCAAACTCTGTGGAGGCATACTCGCCTCCATTGTCTGACCATAAGACCTTGATCTTCTTTACTATTGGGTTCTACACAAGAGATTTTAACTCTTGGAACCTCGTGAAGAACTCTCTCTTGTCCTTCAGGAAATAGATCTAGGTCTTCCTGGAGTGGTGATATATGAAAGTGAAATAATACTAACAACCACTCAAGGACACACAAGAAATAGGCCCACACACATATGTGTGTACTAAATACAGTATCCCAGCTGACCTCTTGTCACTATTGGGGAAAACAACCTTGGTAAACTTATCAAGGGAACACCCTCTACACACATCCTGATGGTCTAAGTTGAATTGTGTCACTCTTGTCACAACCTCTCTCAGCCCTCCAAGAGCCCCATGATGTATGTGATCCATCCTCTAATGCCATAACTCACATAACTAACTATTGTTGTTGCTACTCATTGCCAAGGCATGCAGCATTTGGAAAATAAATATACACATTTTTCCATCCCTCACTCCAATCACCTACCCAAAGGTGAATCTGGACCCCTTAGGGTATATCAGGACCTTTGTCCCTTTGAATGAGACCTTAAGACCCCTATCTTGGAGGGTGGAAACTGAATGAGATTCTTCTTCAGCCCAGGGATGTACAAAACATCCTTGAACGATATGGGTGGCATAGTATCCCTCTGAAATGTCACGATGCCATGCCCAGGAACTCTGAAAATGGTGTCATCTCCAAGTCCAGTCTCCATATTGACCTTAGGATCTCTGAGATCAGTGAATTTCTCTCTCACACCCATCATATGAATCGAAGCTCCACTTTCTATATACCATATGTTAGGTGTCATCTCAACTTTCGTGCAACAAATAATGAACGCACACTCCCTCTCAAATTGTGTTGAAAAATCCTCCTCATCTATTGTACTTGTTGTACCACCTGACCTCTTCTTTTGTTTGTTGGGACACTGTCTAGCATAGTTCCCCATCTTCTTACAAACAAAGAACTTCAATTTTCTCATATCTC
>JASDQU010013333.1:102293-126923 GCA_032191745.1 Picea mariana
AACCCCTTTTTTCAGGAGGTAGAGAGTGAAGTGTATAATTCTAAGGGCAACGACCACGAAGATCTTCCATGCAAACCTTGATGCTATTGTATACAACATTGTTTAGGCAATGAAACCTATGTTATATGTGGTGTAACTCATTAACCGAGATATATCATAGATAGCACATCTAAAGATAAACTTTTTAAACTAGAATGCATAGCATAACCATTAAGTATTAACTGTATTTGTAGGAAAAACTAGAGCAAGTAATCTATTTCTTTAATTCATATCTGTAGAACACCCAAACAAATGAACAATACCGAAAGATCTAAGGTTGCCACGTAATTGCCTTTAGCTATGCAGTCATGGGTATAAATACATGCTTAACAAGTTAAGGTCACACTATTCGGGTCCATAGGCCGGCCCCCAAATAAACGTAAATACTCCTACAATGGCATGTAGAACACACGTGAATACACAAAGTACATAGAAGATTACATAGATTAAGGGCATGAAGGKCTTCCAACCCCAAGTGTGTATCATGTCTCAACATCATTGTTCCACGGGGACACATCGCCTAGGGTGGGGGGTGCCTTGGGAAATGTTTCTCCACGCCCCCATTTTTGGGAAAGACAGTGAAATGCATGATGAAACATGTCCCYAGTGTGGGGRGGATGTTTCCCAAAAAGGGGGGCATCTGGGCACCTCCCCCAGATTTTTGTCCATAAAGGCTAAATGTTAAAAAAACAAAAATAAAAAACTTAAATCTTCGATTTACTATYTTAGTCTTCAATATCTACTATTTTGTTTAATACTAATTAGATTCTAGAATGATGAATCTAAATCAATGTATACAATGTTTCATTTATGAATTTGAATTTGAATTGTGTTTACATCATTTACAAATTTGAATTTAGTATTTTATTGTTAACTATTTAATACTTATTATTTACATTGCACAATGATGAATTTGCATGGGATGAATTGTTATTGTTGGGATTTTTTTTTCCGAGGAAATGTACTTGCAGAAAACCCCCATGATCCATGGATGGTAAGCGGGATAAACCGTTGGTCCTGATTACGGGGCCTCGCCCCAGGGGAATCAAGAGAGTCAAACACGTGACCAACAACAAGCATGATAAATTGACGTCTGGCTCTAGATCAATTGAGCTAACCCTCGGGGTTTATCGTTGGGATTTTATCATTATTATTTTTATTTTTATAATTCTAGAGATGGGGACTGCTATGCTAGGGATCACGACGTCCCACGATCCCCCATGAATTTTCCTAAAATTTGGGGTTGGCTCCCACACGTCTCCCATGTGCATTTCATGCTCTCATGCTCCCCCATTTGAGAATCTTGTGGAACATTGCTCAACATCAACTGAGTGTTCACTTTCATCAGTTGCAGGTTAGGATTAATTACCATATCTTGGAGATTGACAAGATCTATTGACTATGTTCTCTTCAGGAAGTGAATGTTGAGAAGAAAATAATTTTTAGGTGTCCCATCTTTTATGAGATTATGGAGAGATTCCACTATCTTTAAATTCTAGAGGGTTTGTTGCTACCTTTTTCTATTACCTTGATCAGAGATGCTTAACTCTTTATCTTCAAGAGGTAGCTACCTATAGAAAATTGATCATGCGAGACTCCTTTAGAACCAAATCCACTAGGTTGATTACATCTTTCTTTGAACCTCTTCAATTAGTGGAGGGGATAAGTGTCCAAGAGATATTCTAGTTGTAGGCACTGATGGTAGTAGTTTAATGAGGATGCTTCTCGTCATGAGTTGCCTTGAGACCATCCAAATATGTCACGAGGCTATATACACATGCTAGCTCTAACATTGAGTCTTAGGGGACAACCACCCTCAACTACTCCCAACATAGAGTTGGAAGACAAACACTCATCACTACATTTCTCTCTTCCACTTGGGATAGATCAATTGTGGATTTTAGGAGAGCTTCAATGAGGAGTACGCAATGTTGCCTAAGAATAATCCATAGTGGGTGCTCATAGCAGGAGAATTTTCCAGAAGACAACACTAGGGTCAGTGTTGGCGTATTCACAATGGTTAATGAGGATACAAGCCTATCCTTTGTTTTTAAAGTAGATTAGGATCTAATCTTTCCTTGGCTTATGCTCACGATTTTTTAACCTTATTTGTGATAGGAATGCCTTTTAAAGTGTTACCAATGTGTGGAAGAGGTGAGTTTAGTGGATAAACCAGAGTGTGCATCAATTGTAGGGGGGTTGAATTCTTCATTGAACCTTGACTGTGTTAAATTTGGCAGCATCAACAATCATTCTCCAGTGAGAGGCCATATGGGCCACCTTGAGGCTAGCCAGGGAGATTTGGAGAATCAACCAGTCTTGTGAGGTATTGACAAAGGCCAGGGGGAACGTACAACCTTTGTGAGTCAAACCAAAAGTCAGGACAAACGAGATGCTATGTAAGTCTAATGCAAAAGTCAGGGGGAACGTACAACCTCTGTGAGCATAGACAGTCTAGTGCAAAAGTCAGGGGGAACCTACAACCTCTGTGAGTATAGACAGACTAGTGCAAAAGTGAGGGGGAACGTACAACCTCTGTGAGCCTAGTCAAGCCTTGTGAGCCATGAGCAAAAGTCAAGGCATCTAGCAAAAGTTAGGTTGAACGTAAAATTTCTTTGAACTAGAAACAAACGATCTTCCTTATATTGCAAATGATGTAAATGTATTGATCTAGTGCGTTGGCACGTGTAACACCTTCCACCATGAAGAAATTCAAATTGCTTTGTAAAGAGTCAAGTTGTCAAGTTAGTTGCATGTTGCATGTCGCATGTTGCATGCATGACATGCACTGCATGCATGTCTAGTTGCATGTTGCATGCATGCATGTCATGTGCATGCTAAGGAGTTCACATGCATCTCATGTCAAGGGTGAGTTCCTAACTGAAGTGGTAAGTTCAGTTCTAATTCTGGCTGCTGAGTTAATGGTCAGTTCTAAATCTGATGGCTGAGTTAAGTTCAGCATGCACTCATGCCTCTAATTCGAGCCCCCTCCTCTTCCTCTCCACTCCTATATAAGCAGGAGGTCGAACCTCTTTTGAAAACACAAGTTATTCAGCATGAGGGAGAAAGACAGCGAGTGTTTTATTGCTGGTATATATATCAGAGTAGGTGGCAGCAAGTGTTATATACAGTGCTGTCATATATATCAGTATATTCAGGCAGCGAGTGCTTGCTTGCAGGGCTAGTGTATATCAGTATAAACAGGCAGCAAGTGTATGTTTACAGTGCTGGTATTTATCAGTACAGAAAGGCAGCGTATATCAGTCTACAGGAGGCTGCTATAACAGTCCACAACAGGGCTGCGTTTTCAGACCAATAGCAGGCAGCCATATCAATCCAAAAACAGGCTCCTATAATAGAGTTTATAACAGCAAGGTTTCTCAGTAGGAGACAGTCAGATCAGAGTCATTGGCAAGCTCTTTAAGAGCAGAATTTCATGCTGGAAAAATTGTAAGTGGTCATACATTATTAATGCAATAAAATGAGATTGTTTGCTGGGGTTTTTCTCCCTTTATGGGGTTTCCCCAGGGTACATGTGTTGTGATCTTGCATGCTGGTAATTCCTTATGATTATTGCTGTTCTAATTTATGAATGATGTAAAGCTAAGTGCTAAGTACAATCAGAATTTTAAAGAAGTACCTACAGTTTAATATCAAGCTCAAAGTTTAACGGACTGTCCTTTGGTTGGTAAGTTAATGGTTAGACAAATGGTTGTTGACATGCCTTATTCTACATCAACCTTGCTGGTTTCATGTTATGGAGTTCATTCCCAATTGCTGATTCATGGCATTACTTAGAAACACTTTACAACTTGCTTGGTCTAGATAAGTTATTCTTTTTCTAGGAAAAACAACTATATCTACTGCTACCACTATAGGAGGGTGTTAGAATAAATGTTTATAATGTTCATATCTTATGAGTTTTGTTAATGTACATTCTGTACTTTTGTTAGTATGCCTCTTTATGTAATAAAGTTATGATGAGGCCATACTATAATTATGAGTGATGTCTTAACTTAAGTCATGTAATTCGTAGGAAGCTTTTTAACATTACATAACTCACTATAACCTACATCTCTCTTGTATCTTATGTAATATGACGTTATCTCATTGAAGTACTTTTCTCTCTCTTTTGTGCATGGTATGACTTACCGCAATGTTTATTTAAAACTCTAATGTGGTTTACGAATAGTATTTGTCAAACCATAAAAAATAGTGGAATTCCCCGCTTCCTTTTAACTAGATCTTATACTCATGCACATCTATACAAGGTTCCTGTCATTTGGAAGGTTCCTTGTCATATTTGGGGTGCTTGTATGCTCTTGGTGATTTTTTGACAACCCAAAATATGTTGTTCTCATTCAATGAGCTGATAGCATTAAATGGGATTCTTCATGCAACTTGCATCCTTGCTATCAACTTCTTCCCATCCGTCCCATATTGCTTTCAATCTACCGTGCCATTCTTGTTTCTTCCTTGCTTCTTGGACAATTAGAAGTACGTGTTGTGTCTCTGATCCTCCTTTTAGAGGAGGTATTGTCCTTGACTTTCTTTGTCTTGCAATTTTAGCTTAACTTTCCTCTCTTATATAAGGAATCATGATATGCATGTTAAGTATATCCAAGTAGAGATCAATCTCAATTGCACTCTCATGCAAAACACTGTACCTTACATGAGTGTATGTTGAAATATCCATGATCCAGCTGATCAAGATATTTGCTACTGATCTATTGTTCTGTCTTGCAGATCTGATACACTGGGGGTTTCTAGATGCGTTTCAGTTGTATGTTTGAGATCTTGATGGTTATTGCATGTGCATGTGGGTTATTGCATGTGCATGTTGCATATTTATGGTTTTTACACCATATAAAGGATGCATATAGAAGTAAAGAACATCAACTACCCAATATCATGTATTATACGGTTCAAGCATAGAAATACAATAGCCCATTGGAAATATAGAATATAAACGTCAGCTAGATCTCATGGATCATCACTGGAATACAAGCAAATAACATAAAAATATCCGTGATCAGAAGATGATAGCAGATCTGATGCATGCACGGATAGATCAACAAAATTTGCGATTCCAGAGAAGTACGGTAACCGCTACCAGCTGGAAAACTCATCCGGAAGAATGGACCGTCAGAATGCACTGGAAACTGCTCCAATAGAAGTGCCCTGGCCTCTAGACTGAAATGGATGAGTGCCGGATCTCGGATCTGGTCTCTGAAGCACTGGATCTGGACCCCTAGGGGGTTTGCGCACCTCCCGGGACACTGGATGTGCCCCAAAGGATTCCACCAACGGAATCTGATGCTATATGGCTCAAAACGATCGTCTCGCCAAATGCAGAACTAGGTCGGAAGGAATTGCTCGGATCTGCTCTGATACTCTGCATGCAACCCCAAATGTTTGTCCGGAAGAGCTATGCCCTAAATGGTTGGATGAGGCGATATGGAAGATTCCATCGTCAGAATCCGACGATAGATGGCTCAATAGAAGCGCCTTGGCTGGATCTCAAATGGGTTGGAAGGAAACTGCAATCTGAACTCGGATTTCGTGCAGCGCTCTAAACCCTCAAATTGACTTGCATCCTCACTGGCTGAGCTCCGCACTCTGCAATGGATACTCCTGAAAAGTACAGTGAAATACCTGGATGGTATCTTCGATGGGCTAGGGTGTGTCTCTCAACACCAAAACCGATCAATGGCGGTGGTTTCCTCCAGAAATCCACAAAACAGTAAGGTTGGCTCTCTTCCTCTGGGAACTCTCAACATCAAATCATAACAATGCATAATGAATTAGGTTGCTTTACCCTTCCTTTATAGCTTCTTGAAACCCTACTTCGCTGTTGACCTTTTCCCTCCAAGTGACTTTTACTTTATTTTATTATTCCTTGACTAAATCACTTATTTAATTAATTAATTAACCATTTTGCCTCTAAAAAGTGATTTATCCATCCCGATGGCTTCTCCGGCCACTGAAAGTCACTTCTCATCATCTTATCCTGTAATGCTCTTCCTCCCGATTCCGATGAGCTATTACACTAAGAGGTTTGTCCAAGTAATATGCCCATTATGACCTTCTTAGTGAATTTAATTAATATATAACCCATAATAACTCAAAATTACGAAAATCGTCGGAATGCAAAGGAACCAAAGCCCAGTTGTGCGGAATGGATCCTGATGATGAACGATACAAGTCGGGCCCAAATAAACCCCTCAATATCTCTCGAACTATCTGTCACCCCTATCTGGCTACTCGGGTAGGCATAACACTCTGAAATGTTGTAATGTTATAATGTCCCAAAATGGAGGCGTTACATATGTCCCTTCACAAACCATAGAAAGAAAGAAAGAAAATTATATTAGTGTCCATAATTGACCAAAATAGGTCAACGGGTCTAGGAAGAACAACATTTTGTCAACAACAATGAGTGTCGAGAGCATCTTGGGAAAGTAGCTAGGACTAAAGATGTTGAGGAAAAGCAACACAATAGTTAGTGTTAGAGTTAGAAGAGGAGCCATCATCCTTATGAACCACCATGAATGTGCTAGTGTTGACCATGAACATTGTTTTTGGAGAGTGGCCAAGGCTAAGATGACTGATTGTCTTCTCTTGTGGTGAAGAAGTTGGGAACCTATATTTGAGGTAGTCCTACCATCCAAAGTTGATGAATTTCTTAAAGAGAAGAAACTTTGCGATGGGTATATGTCTGGGAGATTTATACCTAGACTGAGGAAGGGTAGCAATCCCTTTATGCTAGGTGTGGGCAACAATAAAATGAGGTGGCCTTATGGTCTCTCATGCAGGGATGCAACGTCTCACTTATATATTATTGTCTATGCTAGTGATATTAATATTAGTTGGGTGCTTAATGCCTCCAGTGGCCAAAAGGGGTTGAAAGGAGACAAGCAATCAAGTAACCTCAGAGGTTCCTATAAAGCTCAATGTCTAAAAGTAATCGCTTCCCAAATGTACAAGGCCAAGCATCTTTGGTCTAGGTAATAAAAGAATGTAGCAATGGACCTACCCCAAAATATTTGTATAAATAGTAAAGTCTCCCTTGAACCTTGTAATAAATGGGGCACTTGGAAATGAAGCTTTTCTTTGTCTCCAACTACTGGAGGGAGCAAAGAAACCAAATCCTATCCTCTTGTAGAATCTGATGATTTTTAGCAACCTGTAACTAGTGGAAGTACACTCTCAATGGATTGAGGGGAATCCTAAGGCCATGTGCCAGTGTTTCCATAGGTAGTTTGGACAAACAATGAGATTGTCTACAATATGCAAGGACTATCCAACATGAAAGGTAAATTTAGGGTTGAGAGGCTCCCGAGGGGGAGAACCTAAGTGATTTGAATAAACTATCGATAAACGTCCTTTATGATTGACTTATTATTACCCCCCACTATGGTGGGAGAGCATCCAAAGAGTATTTGTAAAGGAGTTGGTTAATAGAGATGATAATACACTAAAGACACAAAACAACCTCCAAGTACTAGTTTCTCATTCGTCCAGAAAGGCCCAAGGGGGAAAAAATCCTTAGAGGAATTGAGTCAAATATGGATATCTCTCCTAACCCAAGGGTATGTTATCATAGGTTCAAGGTAATAAATAAGTGTGAAGACACTCTCATGAGTAAGAGGATGAGCACCGATTCCAGCTTGGATAATATTTTGGTGGATTGTCTATTTGTAGCGATAAATTAGAGTGTTATAGTGTGAATTCTCTCTACATATGCCCAATCAACAAGCCTTAAAATAGGTCTCCAAATCTCCAAGACGTAAAGCACAGTGGGTTTTATGACCATGTCTAAAAGATGCATCTTCGAAGGTATATACAGGGATTGTATCTAGAAACACTGACGATCAAGCATAGAAAGAGAGGTATACCCTTTACAAAGATGTGATGAGAGGTTAATTTCAATTTAAGAGTGGGAATGGTAAACAAAACCCCCAGGTAGGTATAGGTCATAGTAATCTCAATTGTTTTCATTTAAAGAAGAAATGAACTTTGGAGATGATGTGCTTAGAAGTGTTAAATAACAAAG
The DNA here is from genome assembly GCA_032191745.1 of Picea mariana. Taxonomy (NCBI): domain Eukaryota; kingdom Viridiplantae; phylum Streptophyta; class Pinopsida; order Pinales; family Pinaceae; genus Picea; species Picea mariana. Next base: position 110,389 of record JASDQU010013333.1, read on the forward strand.
CCTTAGCTAATGATATTCACAAAAGCAGGCCAAGGCATCCAATTGTCTTTCAAACCTTTGAGGGAAGAACCTAGAAGGACTAGATATTTAGCAAAGAAAAGACTCGTGGTTAATCCATTATATAGGGCGTTGTCTTCCACATTTGTGTTTTCTCTAAGGAACTCCTCGAAGTCATCAATATAAATCCCAAATAAAGTTGGGAAGAACAAACACCCTTTTTAAAACTTTAACCCTAATAGTGCTCTTGATAATGTCAAAGAAGCCATGTCTTTTCCAAAATCCGCCCGTGATACACTCAAATAACCTCATAATCATGACATTGATGGATTCAAAGATGCCAATGTCACAATCTTTAAAACAACAAATGTCTTGGTACGGAGTCCAGGGTCTTCTTGAAGTCAACAAAACAACAAAAGGTTCCTGTTAGAATACACCAGAATGGAGATCAACGTGATATGTGTTTTATTAATTTGATACACATATAAATACATGATCTATGACCTTTGTATTCATCTTCCAAGAGGTCTCTTGGACTCCTAATGATAGTTGCTATTCACTTGTGACTTTTCATATTCCTTCTCAAGTGAATAATACAAAATACCATAACCCTAATGGATTAGGTTTCCAACACTCCCTTCCTTAATCTGAAGGGGTGTATGTGAGTCCAAGCAGAGATCTAAATATGGTAGTGGACAACTGCCAAGGGCTGAATGTGCTCTCTGAATCTGGTGGTTTTGGGATGACCACAAACCAAATGGCTAGCAAAAGCTGATGTCTTCTACTAAATGGTGGTTTAAGGAAGACCACAAACTCTATAACTTGGCTCTAAGGCTCAGTGGTTCCCGAAACATTTCTTAATTTAGCTAGAAGTTGATGTCTTCTGCTAAGTGGAAGTGCTCTCAAATGGTGGTTTAAAGATGACTACAAACTGATGTCTAGTAGACGCTGTGAGTCTTCTATTAATTGGTGGTTTAAGGAATACCACAAACGAAATCATGCTAATGGAATATGGCTCTGACTTTGGCTCGCTTGTTCTTGCTCGATTGATAGGAATTCAAAACTTGAAGCCTGATTGTGAATCACTGATATTATTCCCCCTTGTCAGAGGTAAGGTGAGATGATGAAAATCCTTCCATTGCAAGATGTGTCAATACTTGAGAATAAATTCTTCAGTATGACCGATCTATCTTCTTGGTTGTTGATGACCATTGCCAAGAAGTGATCCACCCCTCGCGATCTTTTACTCTTGCAAGTTTCTTACGTTTGGAGCATCTGTGTGAAGGATGATTATGCTTTCGACAATGCTCACAAGGATGAAGATCAAAACACAAATCCTCCTTGTGGCCAACTTGATGACAATATTGGGATTTAGGAATATGATCTTGAACTAGAGAAAGTGAATATGAATTTTCTTGAAGGAATCCAATACTTTGGAATTGGATTGGTTTGGAATAATCTGGAATGTGAGAGTTCACTTCCATTTTTGTATCCAAGACCTGTTTCTGAGCTTGTTGATGAGTTCTTCCCAAGGTCTGATGATGGGTTTGGAAAGTGCAAGCAGAACTTGTTTATGACAAAAACTTCATCTTCATTTGAATCTGCTTTTGAAGTGGCATCATTGATTTGATCATGTGTTGGATGCTGATAGGAATCATTCTCAAATTCAAAAAGAGAATTGTTTTGAATAAGGACTAGTTTGGAATGTTGATTCTTTTGTTGTATTTCATCTTGTTGGAGTTGATTTTGTCTTGCGAATCTTGTAAATAGATTAGAATATTAGTGAGAGTTGCTTTGTCAATTGTGACCGTATTGTTGACAATAGAGAGTGTTAGAGTATTCAGTAACTCTAATAATTCATCAATTTGAGCTATTTAAAGACTAACTTAGACCTCAAAGGGTTGCTTGCAACTCCACCCTTTAACAATCAGAGTCAACAATTCAAACTCAACAAATGGAGGGTCTCGACTTCTACGAAAATGCACCCGTTTACAATGTAATTCAACTTAATTTAAAAAAAGTACAGGTAAACTTACAAAAAGAGTATTTGCAAGTTACAATTATTCTTGATTCTGGAGTTGAATTGATCTTCAGGATTGAATGTGCTATCGATGCTTTAAGTCTATCGGTCTCTATGATCTTCATCACTGAGCGGGAAAGTCTTGTTTAATTAGAAGACTTTAATGACTGTAGCAGGGAACCAGAAAGATCACATCCATTCCCATGTCAACTTTCGTTTTCTCATGTAAAGACATTTCCAATGTTCTCATAAATTCTATTATACAATATATATTCTAGAGTTTAAGCACAATATATGTTTTAGGGCTCAAACTCACTGTGGAAGCGACACCAACGAAAGGTTGAATGGATCGGGGTCAAATACAGAGTCAAAACCCTCAGCTTTGGATTCATTTTACAACATATCTTAAGTCTAAGCGTTCATGGGCGACTTGAATTGCTTACATCTAGGCTTTAAATTTCATCCCACGGATGAAGAACTTGTCTGCTGTTATCTTTGTGCTTGGGGCAATGACACAACTAGTGAGGTAAAACCTAGGTGTGCCAATTGCTGGTTGAAAACGATGCGTGATGTTGCACCATGTTAATATGTTGACAGTGTTCTAATCGATTGGAGATGAGCATCCCCAACGTCCGCATGCAATAGTGTCTTTGGCAATGCCCACGTGATCTGAGAACAACGAGTTGGAAATTAGGGTAATAGAGCCAATGGTAGAAGTGGGTGGAGGTGGACTAGAAAGCGGTGAAGATGGCCTATGCGACTTCCTGGCTATTGAGTCCTTGGATTGACATGGATCCCAGGCTTTTGAGGGTTGTCGTGAGCCCTCAATCTTACTGTGACTGTAGTGAATGAAATTAACTGACATGTCGTGTAGCTTCTTATCGCACCGGAAGCTTCGATAATCCCTCCAAGAACATCTCTAACGTGAACGACAAGTCCACTCCTACGTCTTTGTCCTAATCGTAGAGCTCCAACATGCTAAACAATCCCCGATTTCTTAAATACGAGTGCAGGGATGCCCCTCATTTCGATGTTCAAGAAGATCTTCATTGTGTCACCAATGCCAACGTGCAGGCTCCAATGCCAATGTGCAGGCTATGATTCACATCTGACCGCTCAACATCTCGTAGATATCATCCCACAGCTCGGGAAGATGTATAAGACATGAAAGTGTACACAGGTTCATCTTGTTATCAATTAGATGCGCTCTATTCATCCCTTGACGTCTCCCAACTCTCAAAAAAGATAGGCAAAGTGGAAGGAGCACCCAGGTCGAGGGCCACAAACCTGTGGCTTTGATACCTAGGTTTTACTATTCCGGTTGATTTAAGATTATTCAACGGCTACAGACATGAAGGCATACATTCTAGAGCATGCAGTTGTGCCTACATGAATTCCACGTATTTACTATCTTCCTTCGACATTGTGGCGATATCTAACAGCTCAAGGCTTCATATCATTTCTTGAATCAATCAAATCAGCAGTCCTACTATCTCCATCAGCCCAACCTTCAGCCATTGCACCAGTGGCTTTTGAAAAGGACCAAACAACACTGCGGCAACTGGAAGCTATTTTATCAATTCACAAATTTGCTAGGAGTGGTCGATATGGCGATGCTCTAAATGAATTGTCTAAACTCTCTTTTATTCCTTTGGATTCAAGAATCCCAGATAGAACTGCAAATGCACTTCATAATCTTCCTATCAGTGTTCAAGCATGTATTCCAAATCTCCTTAAGGTTGCTCTCACATGCCTAGACAATGTTATAGATACAGATGGAACAATTCATATGCTGAAGACTAAGATTGCAAACTTTATGGCAAATTATTTGCCAAGAAACTGGCCGTAGGAATTATATGAGAAGGTTGCTCAGATGCTATGGACAACTACCATAGCTTCATTCGGGCCCTAAGGACTGTAGGCGCTCTGATACCACTGCTTGATTACACTAGAATGGAGATCAGCGTGATATGTGTTTTATTAATATGATACACATATAAATACATGATCTATGACTTTTGGATTCATCTTCCAAGAGGTCTCTTGGACTCCCAATGACAGTTCCTATTCAGTTGTGACTTTTCATATTCTTTCTCAAGTGAATAATACAAAATACCATAACCCTAACGTAATAGGTTTCCAACAGTTCCAGAAGATTGTGATCGAGCCTCCTCAATGATAGCCTAGAGGGTTAGAACATGATTTATAGTTTTGTTTTCTCTCCTAAAACCTCCTTGACTCTAGCCTGTAATTTTCTGCTTTTCAAATGCTCTGAACGCCACTTCTCAAGGAAGATAATGTAAAGCTTGGATAAAGTGTGACCAAATCATAGTTGTCCTAATTGTTTGGATTAGAACTGTCAAGTGACACTTCCATTTAGACATTCCTCCACTTGCCATGACAACCCTTTTTGGAACATGATGCCACAGAGGGTAATCATTTTGAATGTGTCTTTTAGCTCTTTGACTTGTGGTTTGATGTGAATAGGTAGCCATTTCAGCACTGAAAATAACTAGAAAATAGCCATTGGCTGCTACTGTGTTGACGAAATTGTTTTTACTGCACTTTTAAACTCAAAAATCGTTCTCAACTGTACTACTGAACTCTGTTGAGAAATGAATGAAATGAAATTATATCAGTGTCCACAAATGACCAGAGTAGGTCAATGGAACCCTAGATTATAGAAAATATAATAGCATGAGGGGAGTGCATAAGGCATCTCCCATGTAAAAATACTGAAAGAACAAAAATGGTGAGAAAGAAATAATGTTTTATAGGATATTAATAATAGGTTACGATTGCTGTAGCCACCTAGTGCAGGACCCCTTTTTAAATAATACATCGCAGAACTCACGCTTGTTTCGGGGCACTACCCCTCATCAGTGGCCAGACAGTGCTGTACGTTTTGTTACTGATAATAACAATAATAATGGTTGGGACGTTCAATAATAATGGTTGGGGTAGATGTTGGCCTCAGATTGGTTGCTTTGTCATTTTTCAAAGGAAGCTGGTTACTTCGTCATATTTTGCTTTGTAGTGTAATTGGTCTTTAATGACATGTGATTGATGGAAGTCTTCTTCTTCTTCTTCTTCTGTGATGTATTTATTACTTTTAGTGGGTCATGAGTTAAGTCATGAGGTTATTTTGAGGATGTCATTAGGAATTCCTAGTTAGTTGAGCTTGAGTGAATGTTTATTTCCCAACCATTGTGTACGTGATGTTCCATGTGTATAAAGAGGTCCCCTATATTTGTTTGAATTATCATCACGAGTGGAGGCATTCTCTTCATTGTGTGTTGTGCATCATCTTCATCTCCATTGATTACGTGAATATTTGTGGATCGACTATGGGTAAGATAAAGAGCTTCATGATGGTTCCTGCATTCAGTGAATGATGTTGTGATTGTTTATTTCCCCCCTCTTATTTATTTAAGTCATGTGCATGCGTATTATTGTTGATTAAGTCAGTTTCATTGTCATTCCAAACTTTTAACTACTGGTGGTTTGCACACTAAACAGTTTTTACAATTGTTCTTACCTTTTTGGCTGACATGCATATCTGCTGCCAGGGCCATGGAAACAGTTCTTGCTCAGAATGGCCTTGATCGCAATGTTCTTAGACCATCAAGTCTTGTGATGGCCAGTGGACCCCTTTCTGCAGATCTGAATTCACAATCTTCGAAACCTGGGAATGAAAGTAGGCTGTCAGCGGATAAGGGGAATGCTGATGCACTGAAGTCAAAAGATAAAGAAGCAGCAGGAAGTTCAGCACAAGTTGACGCAGGGAGTTCGTCTCTGATTGTAGATGGTAAGCTTAAGGAAGAAATACCTTCTATTACTAAGACAGATCCATTCACCAGTGTGGGGAGTTCTACAGGTTCCCAAATGGTTTCCTCTGCAGATGATTCTTCTAAGTATGGGCCAAAGGAGACAAAGAAACTGCCTGTTACAGATTATAAAAAGGGGTCAATGGCCTTATCCTGCAACGCTGCTGATTTAGAATATTCTTCTATAAAAAATTCCAAGCCTTTGGATGATGAGGGGTCGATTCTACAAACTGTGGAAGGTAGTAAGGGTTTAGAGTTGCAGAGGAAGGAACAGAATTTTGGTTGTTCAGATGTGCAGGGCACTCAAAAATGTTTTGAAGGACCTGATAAAAAACCTGCCACGAAGAGAAAAAGAGCAGCTTCTGGAATGAGTTTGAGAGATGATCTTCCTCAGAGGATTACACGACAAAGAAAAAAATTGGCTACTATGACTAATGACAGTAAACAGGAGAACACTAGAGAAGGTTGTGTACCAGTTGAAGAAGAGACTAAAGACGGTAAATCTTTTCTGTCAACCTGTTCGGTGACACAAAACGATCAGCCACAGCCATCATCAGCTTTTCCTCCAGTTCCAGAGACTCAGGGATTGCCTTCACAAGTGACATGCATAGCTGATAATGGTCCAGTTCAAAAAAATGCAGCTCTTTTAACAAAGGTGGGCAGAGGAAACAATCAAGTTTCACAAGCTATAGCTGGAAGCTTCAATAGCCACCTTGGAAGGGATACGAAACAGACGCTTAAGACCAAAGAGGCTTCAAGTGAATTTGATACTCCAAGCTCCCTGAAGTTGGGAAATAAGGAAAATCCTGTATCCGATTCTAGATTTGATGGATCTACAACTCAATCAAGTAGCAAAATTCCTCATAAAGAATCTTTAAATCCTCCTACTGAACAGCAGACTCACTTTAGTGGCATGCCTGAAAATATACAAGAAAAGGATCCAACAGGGACACATGGACAGGTAGAAACTTTCCCTAGAGTTCCACCACAGATAAATTTTGTTCACAATGTGCCAAGTCTAAAGGTTTCTGGGATGGATACAAAGCTACAGTTTACAGCAGAAGTGCTAGAGGAAAGCTCTCACAGGCTTCAGAGTTCACAGTCCGATAAGGAATGTACAGGAAAAACTGTTGTGCCACAGAAATTTGGGGATCCAGATTTCAAGAATTCTGAGGAGAACCAAGGTTCAGTTTGTGAGCCAAGGTGTCCAATGCAAGACTCTTCACAGTCCATACAGGGAGGTTTTAATACTGGAATATGGATTCAGGCTAAAGGAGACTCTCCATCCCAAACGTCTACAGTTTATAAGACACCTACAGATCCTAGTGCGCTACATCCAATGGAGGATTCATCAATCTCCCAAGTACATCATTCACCACATGGAAACCATGTTCAAACTTGTACCTCTTCAAGTGAGGTTATGGGTTCTGATAGTGTCCAACCTTGTCCAGCTTCATCAGGAAAACAATTTTCTGTTTTCCCAAAACAGCAGGCCGACGAAGCTAGTAATGATCAAGTTAGTATCAAAGAGCAGCATCCAATGGTGGATTCATCTATGTCCCAAGTACATCACTCATCACATGGAAACTGTGTTCAAACTTCTACCTCTTCAAGTAAAAGTATGGGTTGTGATATTGTCCGTCCCTCTCCAGCCTCTTCAGGACTGCAATTTGTTGTGTTCCCGAATCAGCAGGTTGAGGAAGCAGGTAATGATCAAGTTGGTATCAAACAGCAGCAATCGATGGTGGATTCATCTATCTCCCAAGTACATCAGTCATCACATGCAAACCTTGTTCAAACTACTACCTCTTCAGGTAAAGGTATGGGTTCTGATAGTGTCCGTTCCTGTCCAGCTTCCTTAGGAAACCAATTTTGTGTGTTCCCAAAGCAGCAGGCTCAGGAAGCTAGTAATGATCAAGTTAATATCAAAGAGCAGCATCTAGTGGTGGATTCATATATCTCCCAAGTGCATCTGTCACCATGTGGAAACCATGTTGAAACTGCTACCTCTTCAAGTAAATGTATGGGTTCTGATGATGTCCATTCCTCTCCAGCATCTTCAGGGAAACAATTTGCTGTGTTCCCAAAGCAGCAGGCTGAGGGAGCTAGCAATGATCAAGTTAGTATCAAAGAACAGCATCCAATTGTGGATTCATCTATCTCCCAAGTACATCTATTGTCACATGGAAACCATGGTCAAACTTCTATGTCTTCAAGTAAAGGTATGGGTTCTGATAGTGTCCGTCCCTGTCCAGCTTCTTCAGGAAAACAATTTTCTGTTTTCCTGAAGCAGCAGACTGAGGAAGCTAGTAATGATCAAATTAGTATCAAAGAGCAGCATCCAATGGTGGATTTATCTATCTCCCAAGTACATCAGTCATCACATGGAAACCGTTTTCAAACTTCTAACTCTTCAAGTAAAGGCATGGGTTCTGATAATGCCCTTCCCTCTCTAGCTTCCTCTGGAAAACAATTTCCTGTGTTCCCAAAACAGCAGGCTGAGGAAGCTAGCAATGATCAAGTTAGTATCAAAGAGCAGCATCCAGTGGTGGATTCATCTATCTCCCAGGTACTTCAGACATCACATGGAAACCATGGTCAAACATCTATCTCTTCAGGAAAAGATACGGGCTCTGCTACTGTCCATCTCTCTCCAGCTTCTCCAGGAAAACAATTTTCTGTGTTTCCAAAGCAGCAGGTTGAGGAAGCTGGTAATGATCAAACTAGTATCGAAGAGCAGCAGATTGTAGCACCTACTGGTTGGACTATGCAGGAAGAAATGATACAAAAGCAAGGTGAAGTGGAATCTTTTGTTGGGGTATCAGAGGTTGGTTTGCATGAAAAAAATCAATCAGTAAAGAATTTTGTTCCTGATATCCGCAGTATCTCTCTCAAGAAAACTACTGGAACTCAGGGTGCTTTGAATTCTTATTCTGCACTGCAAACGGGTCAGTATCAGTCTGGAGCTCATGTTCACCATCCTTCAGGAATACAGGACCATAGTTCAACTCCACTTACATGTCAGACTAGACTACTGAGTGTTTCTAAGAACACTGTCAATGAACAACATCAAGACCAAAGTAGGCTTCCAAGTAGGGTGGTTTCAGGTGTTAGTTCTCTCCCAAATGAGGTGGAATGCAACAAATCTTCAAGCTTTGCCAAAGGTATGATTAATAAAGAAGTATGCAAATTGGAGCAAATGAAGAATCCTCTGTTGTCAGTGGTTGGAAAGTCACAAGATGAGCATTTAAGTTCAGACAGAGGAGAGGGTTTAATATGCTCTCAGAGAAGCAGCGGTTTGGAAATGAGGGCCTCATCTCCATCCATCAATCAATACAGGACCTCGCAGGTTTGTTCCCCCATCCCATTCAATACTGCAGCTTAATTACTTCATAAATATACTGTTTCTTTTTACCCACATTATTGTGTCATGGGCCATGGCTACCATGCTATCATGGGAAAGAACATGTGTATAGACAACATCTGGAAAAACAACATTTACATTTGAATGCAATTTAAAGATTTTGTCAGTAGATTTGTTTAGTGCGCATTAATAAACAACTGTGCATTTTCTCATTTTGTCTCATACTTCTGGACTTGACATACTTGCAACTAGTTCAGCAAGATTTCTATGAATGCTGTTATCTTTCTTCATATAGAACAAAGTCACATGACTCAGTCCGCATTGTCTAAGACCTAATGACTCAACTGAATTTGGTAGCACATCTGTTCTGTAAAGAAAGAAAGCCACTTATACTCCCCACACATATTCTCCCCACCCATAATTGAATAATAAGAAAAATCTTGGAGTGAAATTTAAATTTGGTTACCACGATGTTGCTATGCACAGTTTCTATTTGCTTCAAATATATTTGGATTTGATTCTCCTGCTGGATTCTTGCTCTCATAAAACAAGGAAGTTTTGATTTGCTACATGACACTCTTGAGTCTTGTTGATGTTGGGCAACCCCGACTTTTGTCTGCATGGATTGTTGCACTTGATTTGTTTGTCTTGATGGAGGATTATTATCCTCAGGTTCGTTTTTCTTCAGATGTAATCAGCAGTCAACTACAATCAAGGATTTCTTCAGCTGTTGTTTTCTTAAGTGATGGAGGTGTCTACTCAGCATTTCAAAAAGTTCAGACTAGTATTTCTTCAGCAGCATCTTTTCATCAAGCAGAAACATATCTTTCTTGGGAAGTAAAGAATGACATCAATTTTCTAGCAGTTTTGTTGCCATTTTCCGTAGAAATGGATTTCAAATTTTTCTTTTAGAATGTTGAAAATAGCCGTGTAATCTTCAGTTTTGGTCACGACTGATCTTGTATCATTATTATATTTGTAGGTTTGGTTGAGGCTTGTTTGTGTAGGCTCAAAACCCTATTGGGAAAGCACCTTTCCTTTAAGTTGGGTATTTATACACCCACACTCATTTGTATTTTTCATTCAAGTGATTCTGTCATTCTTAATAAAATTGATTTGACTAAGGGCATCATCAAATGTTGCGCTCTGTCCTGTGCTGGGGTTTCCTTCTCTATAGCGGACTTGTTCTTGGGTTGTTTTCTCTCTATAGGGTTGTGCTCTTGTTGTGTAATATCTCTTCAATTGTTGCGCAACCCTTATGGCGGTTTATCTTTCCCTTTATCGAATAAATTGGGTTTATGTTGGTTCCTTTTGATTCACACTATCTCTTGTGAATCACAACATGGTATTAGAGTGGTGTGAATCTCACTTACTCAATTGAGCAGTGGATTTAAAAGATTTTTGGCTAGTGGCATCGCTTGATGCTTCCTTGCCATTGCAGAACTACGGTTTTTTGGATCATTGCCTTTTCTAGGGTTTCCTTTGGGTATTAACCCCTGTTCTAGGCCAATGCCCCTTTTTCTAGTTTTTCCTAGGGTTTAAACCTTCCTTCAAGGCCAATGCCTCTTTCTCTAGTTTTTCTTGGGGTTGAAACTCTCCTTCAAGGCCAATGCTTATTTTCTAGGGTTTCCTAGTGTCTAAACCGTCCTTAAGGACATCGCACTTTTCCTTCCATTATTCTACACCAAGAGTTAGTACATTGACGAGTTTTTATGGAAGCTACTTTTTCTCCTTCAATCTTGGGTTAGTCAAGGCAAACTCCTGAAGACCTCGTTTTTATTGATACAGAGGCTTCTTATTTGTGTTGTTGGTGGACCATATGGACTCAAAATGGATATTTCCTGAGTAAATGGGGCTAATTATAATATTTGGGCAGATCAAATAATTTCCCTTCTTTCAAGCAAGGTTTTTTGGATGTTTTTAGAGAAACCCCTTCCTCCTTACATCAATGACAACTATGACCTCATATGTCCAAAGAGGATGAGGCTCTCAGGATAATCACCCTTAATGTTGAGCTAGATCTAATTCATCACACCAAGGACAAAAAAAATGCAAAGGAAATTTTGGATACCATCAAAACACTCTTTGGAACAATTAATACCACCAAGGTAACTAGATTCAAAACTAAGCTTTGTAATCTCAAAAAGGTGACTTTGCCAACGTTGAGGAGTATATTGCGAGGTTTAAAACCTAAATGGTGACATCATTACATCAAGAGGGAAGGTGAAATCAAACTCATAATATGTAAGCATTGCTCTGAGTAATCTCTCTGAGTAATTACATTATTTATGAAGAGTTACAATACTCCCTCTCTTGAGGAGGTTTTCGCTAATCTTATCCGACATCAAGTCACATTGAGGAATATGGGTGAATTACCCCCCAAGTTTAAACTCATTCAAAAGTTATCTCGACACCTTCAATGCATGAGTTCAAGAAAGCTAAGGGGGAAAACCCAAAATCCTCCAAGAAGAAGAGACTTATATGTAGCTATTGTCATAAGGAGGGCCATGCCTCCATATATTTGCATCTCTCACCTTCAAAAGAATTGAAGAGTTTACAAAATAGACAGGTGCGATAATGAACTTCTTGACGATACTGCTAGATCTTCTTATAGTGCACATTTGGCTGTGCACTTTGCATATTGGTCGTCTTCTTTGTTGGAATGGATTGCTGATTTTGGAGCTACTAGGGATATGATCGAGCATTGAAAATTCATCTCCAGTGACAACAACACAATGGAGAGAAAGTGGTCATTGGTGATAAGTCAGCCTTAACGGTTTTAGGACGTGGTCATGTTATCATTAACATCGTCAAGTTTGGAGATGTCCATCTTGTTGCAGGAATTGGATTGAATCTTCTTCTATTTACTACGTTACACATATCAACAAAAAAGTGGAATTTTGGCTAGATTGATGGGTTGTAAGGGACATAAATGATGGTTTTAAAGCGGTTTCCTTAGTATATTGTGATGAATTTGATCATATGTACACACTGGGGAAGCTTCCTTCTTCGGAACATAAAGGTTTTGTTGCTATAGTAGCCAATGTTGATGGCACCATCATGCTATGGCTGAATGGCATCATTGTTTGGAACATACAAGCTTTGGGTCCTTGTGACATATGAGTCATCTACACGTGGTTGACGCTCTTCACAGCTTGAACCACCTAATGGTGTCTATGAGGGGTGTGTGTTCGGGAAACACCATCAAGTGTTCTTTCCCAAGGACAAAATGAGGCGAGCTTCTCAATCTCTTGGGTTGGGCCTATAGGCACTCATTCTCTTAGGGGAGCTAAGTAGGTACTCACCTATATTGATGATTTTTTTTGCTTTCTTTGGATATACACCATTCAATTGAAGGATGAGGTTTTTGAGAAATTCAAAGAATTTTAATCATTAATGGAAAACCAAAGCAAGAAAAAGTGTATCTGGATTGATGGTGGAGGAGAATATATCGGACAACCATTTGACTGGAAGGGTATGCATTCAAAAGTATGTAGCAGAATGCAAACTATGCCAAATTATTTGAAATCATTTCTTATTTTTATGGCTTCCCTTAGTAGACCACTATTTGTTACAGTCCACAACAAAATGGAATAGTTGAATAGAAGAATAAATCTATTATGGAGATGGCTCAATGCATGCTTCACTCCAAGGAAATAAAGCTTAAATTGTGGGGAGATGCGGTAGCTTGTGCAATGCATATCATCTATTGGATACCTATTCCTGTTGTTGAAGGTATGACTACATATGAGAAATAGTATAGAAACAAATCGTTAGTTTCACATTTTAGACTTTTTGGATCAATTGCATGGACTCATATTCCTAGTGAAAAGAGAAACAAATTGTAATAAAAAAATAACTACTACAGACTTGTGGGCTACAATGAAGTTTCTAGGGCATTTTGTCTATATGATCCTTCCACTCCCAAGGTCATTGAATGTAGAGATGCTATCTTTGATGAAGTTCCTTCTTACTGTCTTCCGAGATCTTTACCATACCTTCTTATAGGTGCTTCTCCTATAGATGATTCCTGTTAAGTTTTGAGCTATTATTAGGTTTCTTTTCAATTTACTAGATAACCGTAGCATAGATAGGACCACTGAGAGAAACACAATCACAAGAGTACACAAGCATTTATCCTGGGAAACCATCAAGGGGAAGAAAACCCAACAAAAGTTCTTTAATATAGATTCAATAACCAAGTACAGTACCAGAATAACTCTCTCTCTACGAGAGACAAACTACCATGATGCTAGACCAGAAAATAATCAAAGAACCGTAGCCAATCCAATGCCAAGACAATAAACCAAACACTAGAGAATATCCTCTCCCAAGCAATGCGCCTCTCTCTCTTCCTTCTTCCGGCAATTGGTAACTGCAACTTCCTTCAATACTTGCGCACTAGATGAGTGAGCTGAGTGAGTGAACAAATGAGGCGCTGGCTTCCTTTATTTATACAAACTGGCAAGCGTTGAAAGGAGGTGTCTCTTCAATGGCAGGGCTGACTTCTCTTTCTGGGTAGTTAGAACCACTTTAATTTCCCTGGGGGCCGACTTCTTAATTTGCATATTACATTTAGGATTTGACCAATCTGCAAAAGGGGATAAGAATATTCTTTGCAGTTACACATTATTTCAACACTCCCTCTTAACAAGAAGGATATTCTTTATCTTTTGACAGGTCATTGGATGTCATCATCAATTGAACAATATCACCTGGGCAATATTATCAACTGGATAATCATCATCAACTGGACAACAACATCAACTGGATAACATCATCAACTGGGTAACAACATCATCAACTGGGCAACATCATCAACTGGGTAACAACATCAGTTGGATAACAGGAGGCATCAATATAATCCACTTGGTCATCTGGCATCACGATCACTGACTGGTTCTCCATGAATCCATATGAAAGAAGTTTTGTTCTCTTTATCTTCGTGCAGAAGATACTCTTTCTTTCTTTCATCTTCACGCAGAAGATACTCTTTCTTATCTTCACACAGAAGATGTCTTATCTTCACACAGAGGATATTCTATGAGTTTTTCCATTCCTTTTATGTTCTCCCTTTTCTTGTAGTCATCTATCTCACCCATCCACTGAGGAGGACTACTACCATAGCTTCACTCCTAGTCATCCCACATGAACTAGAGAAGCTAAGATGCTAGCCTGGGCAAGACTAGACTCCCTTTCCATGATCCATGCAGGATCACGACACAAACCTCAAGAGCCAACTAACCATTCCACATGGTTAAGGTTTGTGTTCCAGGCTACTCAATCCTTGGCCAGAGGAGAGTATCTGCCAGCTGCCCCTTGGAGAAACATCCACACTCCTCTCTACGAGGGTGGTCACACCCCTCTCTACGAGGGTATTCTAGCATGTCTCTAGAGTATCCAAAACTCAACACTTGGACAGAGGCCAACCTTGGGAAATTTCTCATTCCCCTTCTCTACGAAGGTCTAGCTATGGGATCTGAAAAAAAATCTCTTGTGGTCCAAAATCTTTCCATGGTATAATACCATGCTATCCATCTGCTGGGCACCATCCATCTACTGGATAACTTTCATCTTGATCAAAATATCTCATTACTCATCCACTAAGTAAACTATTCCATGGACCACTGCTTTCCTAATTGCACCAAATCACGATCCCCCATTTCGAACTTGGAGACATAGCTCCCTCTTGCACCAAACTAAGAGCTTCTTTAATTGTGTAACATCTGATAATAATCATCCTTGAAGTTCTCTTCTGTAATATCTTGGGTGCCTTCTTGAGTTAGAACATTTCTTTCTTTCTGACTTCATACTAGATCAACCTGCTCCCTCTGCATCTATAAGAACGGTACTGGAGCAACCTGCAGTTACCTGCATCTTATCAACTATATCCGAGTATCCATCTTTCTGTTCATCTTGAACATTTCTGTTCTGCATCTTTAGGAGCCTCCTGCTCCTATATGAATACGGGAAACTGTTTGGTTCTTACTGACTGTCACCATATCATAAGTCCTTCTCATGTTGTCTAACTTCTGCAAGTCAAGGCACAAGTTCTTTCTTCCGATACCTATAAACTTACTTACAGTATGCTTTCTGAGATATGTCACTTAGCCAATCAGTCAGTAACAATAAGCAGTAATCAAATAAAACTATATCATGATTTCTATCAGATTAGTACACATCTTTTCTTAAGCAAAACTTGTTCAACCATGTACAGATCTGAAACCCTAATCATGAATAAGACTTTTGAACTCTTTTTCACTCTTGCTATGAAATTACCAAATTTTCCCTTACTATCATAGCGAAACACATACCTTTGTCACTCTCATGAGTGATCATACCTGAAATAAATATTTTATCTCTTTTTGTATCCTCTTCTTTGATACTTCCTTCATAAATCTGCATAGACACTGAAATAAAACAAGGTTAATTAACATTCTCACAAAAATCTAACTTGTAATGATAAAGTATTAAAGTAAACAAGATACTAAAAATAAACATGAATACTTATCTTTTGTTTTTGTGTGGGGAGGCTCCACGAACTCCACCATTTGCTATCTTTCTTCAGATCAACTATCTTCAACTTAAAATACATAATCCTCAATTTCTACTAAAGCTTTCTTTGAGGGAGGAGATTCCTCTTCCTTTGCCACATGTGCTTGATGCTTTCTTTTCCCTTTTCCTTGAGGACATTCATAGGAAAAGTGTCCCAACTTTTGACAGTGGTAGCATCTGATCTTTGAAACATCTTTCTTCTTATCTGGAACTCTTACGGAGTTAGCTTCTTTATTGTTCTTTTTGAAGGAACTTCTTCTGTTCTTTTGAATTGTAAGAGCTTTCTCTTAGTCAATAATTAATCTCTTATGCTGGTCTGCAAGTCTAGATTCTTCGTGTGTGCAATTTGCCCATAACTTATCAAACTTGGGTAACTTGCTTCTTGCACACACTCCTTGTACAAAAGGAATCCAAAATGTTGGAAACCCATTTAGGGTTGTGGTTACAAGCTCTTTGTCACTAATGACATCTCCAATAGCTGCAAGTTGATCTCTAATTTGAGAAACTCTCATAAGATAGGAAGAGACAGATTCTGAGTTTTCCATCTTCATATTACGAAGCTGATTTCTTAAGGCAAGATTCTGGCTAATGTCTTTGCTTTCATATAACCTGTTGAGTGCTTCATACATTTCCCTTGCCGTTTGTAGTTCGGATATATGAGGGATCAAGTGATTCTTTACTGAATCTGACACGATTCTCTTTGCTTTCTTTTCATTCTTCTTATGCTTGGTCTTTTGCTCTTCTTCCTTTGGTTCTGGTACACCCACTGTAA
>JASDQU010013333.1:133445-151558 GCA_032191745.1 Picea mariana
ATATTAGAATGAAAAGAGAAAATAATCATCTTGAGACAAAAGAAGGGGAAGAACTTCCCTTACTCATTATCTCCATCTCCGGTTGTTGAAGCAAGTTATGAACAAATTCTTCTTTGTTTATAGGATTCTGATATAACCTTAGTATGTTCCCGTTTACCAGAAAAGAGGCTCCTTCCTCATTAATGGTTTTAATTTTGACTGATACATTATCAAATATTGTATCTATCTCATTAGGCCTAACCAGTGAGTACTGATCTTTTCCTTAATTTTTAAATCTAAAAACAAATAAGAGAGCCCAGTCACCTGGTTTGATGAATTTTCCATTTCATCTCAATATTTGTTATTGGATGATGGTAGTATGTTGAAATGAATCTTGTCGGATTTTTTCTAATTCATTTAATTGTTCCAACCTTTGTTTTTGTGCTTCTGAAAGATCCATCCCAAGCTTGGTCATTGTTATGAAAATATTGATTTGGAACTTAATATGAAGCGAAACTTGTTTTCCATACACAAGCTCGTATGGGGTATGCCCAGTGGTGTTCCTCCATTTGGTCCAGTAAGCCCAAAGCACCTCAAGAATCTTATTTTCCCAATATTGGTAGTGCAACTGAACAGTTTTGGTCAAGATGCCTTCAATAACTTTGTTTGTGGACTCCACCTACCCATTAGCTTGTGGATGATAGGGGGATGACTTTTGATGCCTGATCTTGTATTGTTCTATGGTATTCTAGAAAAAATTTTATTTGAATTGAGTGCCTTGATCTATTGCAATTTCTCTTGGGACACAAAAATGAGTAGATATGTCCTCAATTAAAAGACCTACAACATATTTTTCATTAGCATGCAAAAGAGGTTTGGCTTCTACCCATTTAGTGACATAATCTATACATATCAAAATATATCTTTTCTTTCTAGACATTGGAAAAATAGGTCCTACAAAATATAAGGCCCATTTTTCAAATGTTTATATTAATACCTAAGGTTGTAGAGGCATTTCATCTGCTCAGACTAGTCTTCCCATTCGTTAGCAACAATTACAACTTCTAACATATTTCTTGGCATATTTGAAAAGAGTGGGCCAATAATACCCTATATGAAGGGATTTATATGTGGTTCTTCTGTCAGCAAAATGGCATTCACATGGTTCATCATGGCATTCCTTCAATATGTCAAATACTTCATCCTCTCTTACACACCTCCGAATGGTAATAGTAGGTCTATTATGAAAGAGTTCTCCACCAATCCATGAGTAAATGGCACTAAGTTTAATGATCTTTTGTTTCTCCTTTGTAGAAAGATGTTGAGGTAATTTTCGTGTAGCTAGATAGTTAGAAATATCTGCAAACCAAGGATATTTAGTATATATTGCGAAAAGATGTGCATCGAGAAAATTATCATTAACAGGAATTAATTCACCTTCATTATGAATCCTGGAGAGAAAATATGCAACAACATTCTCTTTAATAGGTTTATCTAGTATATTGATATTAAATTCTTATAATAAAAGAAGCCACCTGGTAACCCTACCATTAGTAATTGGTTTGCTCATTAAGTACCTAATGGTTGAGTGGTCAGTGTGGATGAAGATCTCATATCATGTAATGTAGTGCTTAAATTTGTTGATGGCCTAAACTACTGCAAGGAACTCTTTTTCAGTAATTGTATAATTCAATTCAATGGGTGTCATGTTTGTACTCACAAAATAGATGGAATAATATAATTGATTTTCCTTTTGTCCTAGCATTGCTCCTAAAGTTGTGTTAGAGGCATATGTAGATATATGGAATGGAAGGGACCAATTTGGTCCTCTTAAAATAAGAGCTACAGAAAGTTTCTCTTTCAAAGTTTCAAAAGCAGTTTGGTATGGAATGTTTGGGAAAAATTCATTATGCTTAGTAAGAAGTTTGAATAATGGAAGTGCGATTTTTGTGAAATTTTGAATGAATCGTCTATAGTAACCAACATGGCATAGAAAAATTATGACATCTTTTTGGGTCTTGGGCACTAGAAGATTGGAAATGATTTCTATCTTTGTTGGATCCACTTTTATACCTGCAAAAGACACACAGTGACCCAAAACAATTCCTTCAGTTTGTAACATAAAACATTTCTCATTGTTTAATGCCAAATCAGTTTCTTGACATCTAATTAAAACTTTTTTCTAAATTTTTGAATGCTTCTTTAAAAGTATTTCCATAGACAGTGAAATCGTCCATATACATTTCTACACAATCATGGATAAGGTCAGAAAAGATACCTAGTACAGCACGTTGAAAAGTTGTAGGTGCATTGCACAAACCAAAAGAAAGTACCATGTGAATGTTATTTTGTCCTTGTCTTATAGAGCTATTTGTATTTGGTTATAACCACTAAATCCATCCAAAAAGGAATGGTATTTTTTACCTGCTAGTGTATCTAAGACATGATCTATAAAGGTAGAGGAAAGTGATCATTTAAATTTTCTTTATTCAATTCCCTATAGTCTACAAAAACACGTCATTTGCCATTTTTATTAAGAACAATCACTAGTGGAGATACCCATTGACTGTCAAAAATTGGATATATAAAATTAACATTGAGTAATTTTTGCAATTCATCTTTCACATTTTATTTCAAGAGTGGATTCATGTATCTTTGGGGCTACCTGATAGGCTTGGAATTATCTTCTATGTAGATATGATGAATACATGTATTAGGGGGGATTCCATGCATATCAGTGTATTCCCATGCGAATGCACCGGAATGTTTTTGTAATGTTTTGATTAATTCTTGTTTTTGAATTTCTTCAAGTTTAGAATTGGTATTTAAAGTTTTTCCTTCAATAATTTCAATAGCCTTGTTACTTGATCATGATGTTGATGCATCAAAAGAAATTGATCCTGAAATTGTTGATAAGTATCCATATTACAACTTTCTTGAAAATCTTTATCCAAAATATGATCAAAAGTATATTTCCTCCCATGATATTGAGTAAAATCATAATTATTAATAAGATTGAAGATTTGATTTTCCTTGATATCATTCTTGAAATTCATAATTTGATTAATAGTTAAAATAGGTTGTACACTTCTTCATTATCATTCGCATCTTGAAAGCAATATTGTGTAAATTCAGATTCATTTAAATCTTTAGCATGTGGATATAGATAAATTTCTTTATTGAATCCCTATGTGCAATTATCATATCCCCTTATCTACGATTGATGAAAGCATCAGCTACAGCTAACCAAGGCCTCGCTAAGATTAATGGGTTCTCCCTTAAGTTAGATTTAGGTTGTAAAACTATGAAATCTACAGGGTACTCCCAAGAATCCAAGGAGACTATTACATCCTCTAATACACCTTCTGGTTTTATTGTTGATCTATCATCTAATTGTAAAATTGTGGGTGTGTTACGAAGATTAGAAAATTGTAATTCATCCATGGTACCTTTTGTCATTGCATTAATGGTTGCTCCTAAATCTATTAATGTGTTTGCAATTGCAACATTATTGATGTGGATTTTTACAATGGGGCTACCAGGGATCAACATATTTTTGCATATAGATTTTACTCGACATAAGGTTTGTTAATTTACCAATCACTTGTACTTTTTTTGGGTCTTTTTTTTTCCTTCCTATTTTCTTTATACACAATTACCTTACTGTCTTAGCATAAATTGAAATTTTTTTGATTGCTTGTAATAATGGATTTTTGATACAAACATTCTTTAACTCATCTAATAAATCATATATTGTTTTAGTGATTTGTTTTTATAATGCCAACCTTTCTAGGAAAGGTGGAGTACTAGATTGTTGTGGTTGATTTATTATAGATGAAGAAGTTTTATTTATTGGATCTATGCTACCATTGTCGTTTATTTGATTAGGAGTTTCTTTCTCTATAGGTTCTTAAACTATAATAGGTGCATCTTGATGAAGTACTTTTATTGATCTAAGATTAATATCATTTACACCGAGAGAGGTAATCATATAAGTGGGAAAATTTTGTATCTCATCATTGTAAGCGGGCTATGCTACTTTATTATTGGGGTTAGAAACAGGTTGTGCAAGTAGTTGGGTTGGTCTATGAGGTTGGTTTGATGGTAATTGAAGTTGTTGTGGTTGTGAAATTTGTGGTTGTGGTGGCTAATTGGAATATGGTTGTTGTACTCTTAGGAAATATTGGTTGTGTGTAGGGTATTGTGTGTATTGTTGTTGCATAGGATAAGGCTAGGATGGCATGGTCCCATAAGCAGATCATTGCCGACCTTGTTTCCAAGTTTGGCTTTGAGCTTGTTGTGGTGCCCATGCTTGCCAAGGCATAGGAATGGTCCGATTATTTTGAGGGTATTGTTGAGAAAAATAAGGATTGAATTGTTGAGAGGGGTCTTGAGATATACCTGAATCCCTTGGCTGCAAAGGTATTTTTGGTGCAACAAAACATAATCTCTTTGTAGCTCCTTGATTCTCTTGGTAGATTTCTTTGAGTTCCAATAGAGATGGAAATTTTTATGTAGCATGATTGTCTACACATATACCACAAAGATGTCTAAAGGAAATTCTTTTAAAGGATGTATTTTTCTACATTTTGGACAATAAATAGTTAATGTTGCATCCTCTGACTCTTTCTTTTGTTTAATTTTCAAAGTGTCTAACTTACAACCAAGAGTACCTAGAATGCGTGTTTTTAAATTGTTCAATAAATTGTCAATCTTTGCTCCACTTAACCCATCAGTGGTCGATTTGTTGACCATATATATAGAATCCATGGGTCCCTTACCATATTTGGACTTCCCTTGAGAAATATGCATGCATAAGTCACAAATTTCCAGATATGTCAGATGAGAAATATCTCCTTTACCCATTAAATTCAATACATCAATCCATTCATATCTAATTCCCCCAAGTAAAATGACTTTTAGAGTATCCAAATCTAGATGATTTTGCTTTGATCTTTTAATAGTATAATGAAATATTTTTAAATAATATTCAAGGCTCTCTTCTTCTGTTTGTGTCATTTTAAACATTTCCTCTCTCATTCATCGGTTTCTACAATAATCATTGTATTTTTCAAGGAATGTTTTTCTCATCTCACCCCATGTTTTTATTACATTTTTTCCTAAGCCCATAAACCAACGTAATGCAGCATCCTTAAGTGTACCTAGAAACAACTTCAATTTTTGAGCATCACAAGAATAATCATAACTGCGACATAACACATCAAATTCAAAAAGGAAATTTTTTGGGTCTTCAATTATCATACCATGGAAATTAGGTAGTGTAGAAGGCAGTATGTTCTTCATTTGAACAACAACTGTTGGATCCAAAATTGGAAATCCAAATTCATTCTCAACAATTGATGTACATGTTCTCTTTGGCCTTTCGTGTCATTCTTCCTCTTCTTCTCAATCATCAAGTATTCTAGACCTATTGTCCCCCCCCAAGATATACAGAGTCTTCTGATGCAGTAGAGAGTTCTGATATTCAATGGGATTTTCTGGAAATGCAATTTTAGGTTGACCACTAAGTAACTCTTCTTCTTGAGGTTTGGTTGGAAGTATGACAGCTTGTTGTGAGGTTGATGGAACTTTTACTGTTTTAGAACTGCCTTCTCCAACGTTTCCTTTTTTTTTTGCTTGTGTAGTGATGATTATGCTTGTCTGGCATCCTCTTGTAATCCTACTTACAGAAGGGTTAGATGATTGTGTGGCTCTTACAGCGCCATGTGATGGAGTGGGTGAAGTAGTGTTTTGTGTAATTCTACCACTAGTAAATCTACCTATATTATCTCTATGCCTATTCATGCATTCTACTTATCATTTTTTTAAATGGTTGAAGAGGGATTCGCTATAGCTCCACTTATAGTGACTGCACAAGTTCTTACCTCTCATCTTAATGTCTCTCTTCCCATGCATGCATTCCTACGTGCATTTAAAAAGAAAGAAAAACTAAATGCCTCTTTGCACTTCCCCAGTAATGGCGCTAGAAATTTCAATCAATTCATTTAGTTGAACTCTGCTACATTAAATTGTCAACCCAGGGATCATAAACTAATGAAGTGAAATGAAAAATATATGTAGGTACTAGTTCTAATCTATCCTATAATACATAAGGAAAATTGCTTACTGCTTTAGTTGTATAAATAGAGTTATGTTCAGCTACAAAAAGAATAGAGTAATGCTAAGAAATGAAAAAAAAAGTTATAAGAAACACAGAAGTAATTCCAATATGTAAAACCACCAATCTATTGGATTATTATAGCATTCTTTCAATCACTTAGCTCAATGAGAGTTCATGTTGATCACAAAACTCGATTATTCAATTGATGGTTGTGATATTAGTTACTTATGTCCAAAAATAAATGAATAAATTGCAGAAAGAAAATGATAGAATTAGAAATCACACAACTTCAATAAATAAAAACACAATACCAATAATGCTAAGGAAAGGAATATCACGATCCTCTATAGGAGGGCCTCCTAGTTTAGTGAACGTTATCTGGTGAAATCGTATAAGACTAAACTCTTCACAAACACAAAATTAACAACTCATGTGGAACGAACGGTAACCAAGAACTTTGTATTAATCAGTGAATCATTCTTACAGAAATTTGATTACACAGTGTAATTATAATTGTTTTTCTAAGGATCTAATCACTCATATTTCTACAATAGAAATAGGATCGCTCGGATCCAACTTATATGGATCTCTAAAACAATTTATACCAAAATACATATGTGTTGATTTCTAAATTAGATCTAGATCTTTCGTGGAAATTTGGATTTAACTTAGTCACCCATGTATTAGAGAAATTCATGATAGAATGCATGAATTTCTTTGATACAATATTGTGCTTCCTTATGTTATGTTTTGATGAAAATGGGGTTGCGCATTCTTCCATATGTTCATGTTGACCAATGAGTTTGACTTCACTTCTGCTCCAAGATGAAAGATCTGTAGGCCATGCTGACAGGTGGATGAGCTTTGTGGAACATTTTGACACCTTCCATGTGTCATGGTTCAATCCAAGGCTAGTCACATCCATGTGGATGGACAAATTCATTGCAAAAACTTGTCTTAATAAACATGCTACAGAACTATAATATGAGTTGCTACAGAATCATAAGATTTTGTAGTTACTCATTATAATAATAGTTAATTAAATCATTATGCATTAAGAAGAATGGAATTAAACATAATAATGGACAAATTACCTCTAACCTTCTTCAATACATAATTTATGTAGTTGATTATGTTTATGTGGCAAAAAGGAGTGAAATGGAATATAATCGAGGCATAGATATAGGTTTTTAAGGGGAAGTATAAGATACAACTATGAAAAAATGAGTCCATTTTGAGGACTCAACACCATGCATTGTTAATGTGGTAATTTGTTTTCCTTCCTTTCCTTGAAAAATATGAATTAACCCTCCCCATTTTGGAGACTTTTAGTCCCACAAAAAGTTGTTAATTTGAGGAATTTCTCTTGCTATAGAAAGAAGCTCTAAACTTCTTGTCCTATTAATTTATCTTTCTACTAAAAAATGACCTACTTTTCTTGGCTCCCTTGCTTACAAGTATACATTCAAAACTTGGCATCAATACCAAGTGATATGTAATTTCCTAGACTTGATTCCAAAACTGAAGTGATTAATCATTGTCAAATATTAAACCTACTTCTTATAATTTGTTGTATGTGTTCTATTTCAAGTATGATCAATAGTAATTGTAGGTAATGTTAAGTTTCTCGCTTAAGTTGTTATTATTACTCTTGGGTTCAATAGTAATTATTAGAGTTAAAACAACAGCATAATAAGGATCTTACTGAAAGAAACAAGATCACAAAGTACACAAGCATTTATCCTGGGAAACCCTCAAGGGGAAGAAAACCCAGCTAAACTTCTTTAATATAGATTTAATAACCAAGTATAGTACCATAATAACTCTCTCTCTACGAGAGACAAACTACCATGATGCTAGACCAGAAAATAATCAAAGAACCATAGTTAATCCAATGCCAAGACAATAAACCAAACATTAGAGAATATCCTCTCCCAAGCAATGTGCCTCTCTCTCTTCCTTCTTCGGGAAACTAGTAACTACAGCTTCCTTGAATACTTGCACACTAGATGAGTGAGTTGAGTGAGTGAAAAAATGAGGCATTGGCTTCCTTTATTTATACAAACTGGCAAGCGTTGAAAGGAGGTGTCTCTTCACTGGCAGGGCTGACTTCTCTTTCTGGGTAGTTAGAACCACTTTAATTTTCCTGGGGGGAAATTTCTTAATTTGCATATTACATTTAGGATTTGACCAATACGCAAAAGGGGATAAGAATATTCTTTGTAGTTACACAATATTTCAACACTCCCTCTTAACAAGAAGGATATTCTTTATCTTTTGACAGGTCACTAGATGTCATCATCAACTGAACAATATCATCAATTGAATAATCATCATCAACTGGACAACAACATCAACTGGATAACATCATCAACTGGGTAAAAACATCCATTGGATAACATCATCAACTGGGAAACATCATTAACAGGGAAACATCATCAACTGGGCAACATCATCAACTGGGTAACAGCATCAACTAGATAATAGGAGGCATCAATATAATCCACTTGGTCATTTGCCATCATGATCACTGACTAGTTCTCCATGAATCCATATTAAATAAGTTGTGTTATCTTTATATTCACACAGAAGATACTCTTTCTTTCTTTCATCTTCATGCAGAAGATACTCCTTCTTATCTTCACACTGAAGATGTCTTATCTTCACATAGAAGATATTCTATGATTTTTTCCATTCCTTTTATGTTCTCCCTTCTCTTGTAGTCATCTATATCACCCATCCACTGGGGAGGACTACTACCATAACTTCACTCCTAGTCATCCCACATGAACTAGAGAAGCTAAGATGCTAGCCTGGGCAAGAATAGACTCCCTTTCCATGATCCAGGCAAGATCACGATACAAACCTCAAGAGACAACTAACCATTCCACATGGTCAAGGTTTGTGTTCCAGGCTACTCAATCCTTGGACAGAGGAGAGCATATTCATGTTGCCCCTTGGAGAAATATCCACACTCATCTCTATGAGGGTGGTCACACACCTCTCTAGCATGTCCCTAGAGTATCCAAAACTCAACACTTGGACAGAGGCCAACCTTGGAAAATTTCTCATTCCCCTTCTCTACGAAGGTCTCTTCCATCTCTACGAAGGTCTCTTCTCTTTTTCCTTCTCTACGAAGGTCTACCTGTGGGATTTCTCATTCCTTTTCTACAAGGGTCTCTTCCTTCTCTATGAAGGTCTAGCTATGGGATCTGAAAAAAAATCTCCTGTGGTCTAAAATCTTTCCATGGTATAATACCATGCTACCCATCTATTGGGAACCATCCATCTATTGGATAACTTTC
The DNA here is from genome assembly GCA_032191745.1 of Picea mariana. NCBI lineage: Eukaryota > Viridiplantae > Streptophyta > Pinopsida > Pinales > Pinaceae > Picea > Picea mariana. Next base: position 142,851 of record JASDQU010013333.1, read on the forward strand.
ATATTGATTAAAATATCTCATTACTCATCCACTGAGTAAATTGTTCCATGGACCACTACTTTCCTAATTGTACCAAATCACGATCCTCCATTTCGAACTCGGAGACATAGCTCCCTCTTGAACCAAACTAAGAGCTTCTTTAACTATGTAACATCTGATAATCATCATCCTTGAAGTTCTCTTTTGTAATATCTTGGGTGCCTTCTTGAGTTCGAACATTTCTTTCTTTTTGACTTCATACTAGATCAACATGCTCCCTCTGCATCTATAAGAACGGTACTGGAGCAACCTGCAATTACCTGCATCTCATCAACTATATCTGAGTATCCATCTTTCTCTTTATCTCGAACATTTTTGTTATGCATCTTTAGGAGTCTCCTGCTCCTATATAAATATTGGATATTGTCTGGTTCTTACTAACTATCACCATATCATAAGTCATTCTCATGTTGTATAACTTCTGCAAGTCAAGGCATGATTTCTTTCTTCTGATACCTGTAAAATTACTTACAGTATGTTTTCTGAGATATGTCACTTAGCCAATCAGTTAGTAACAATAAGCAGTAATCAAATAAAACTATATCATGATTTCTATCAGAGTAGTACACATATTTTCTTAAGCAAAACTTGTTCAACCTTGTAAACATCTAAAACCCTAATCATGAATAAGACTTTTGAACTATTTTTCACTCTAGCTATGAAATTACCAAATTTTCCCTTACTATCATAGCTAAACACATACCTTTGTCACTCTCATGAGTGATCATACCTGAAATAAATATTTTATCTCTTTATTTATCCTATTCCTTGATACTTCTGCATAGACACTGAAATAAAATGAGGTTAATTAACATTCTCACAAAAATCTAACTTGTAATGATAAAGTATTAAAGTAAACAAGATACTAAAAATAAACATGAATACTTATCTTTTGTTTTTGTGTGGGGAGGCTCCATGCACTCCACCATTTGCTATCTTTCTTCAGATCAACTATCTTCAACTTAAAGTACATATTTCTCAATTTCTACTAAAGCTTTCTTTGAGGGAGGAGATTCCTCTTCCTTTGCCACATGTGCTTGATGCTTTCTTTTCCCTTTTCCTTGAGGACAGTCATAGGAAAAGTGTCCCAACTTTTGACAGTTGTAGCATCTGATCTTTGAAACATCTTTCTTCTTATCTGGAACTCTTACGGAGTTAGCTTCTTTATTGTTCTTCCTGAAGGAACTTCTTATGTTCTTTTGAACTGTAAGAGCTTCCTCTTCGTCAACAATTAATCTCTTATGTTGGTCTACAAGTCTAGATTCTTCGTGTGTGCAATATTCCCATAAGTTATCAAACTTGGGTAACTTGCTTCTTGCACACACTCCTTGTACAAAAGGAATCCAAAATGTTGGAAACCCATTTAGGGTTGTGGTTACAAGCTCTTTGTCACTAATGGCATCTCCAATAGCTACAAGTTGATCTCTAATCTGAGAAACTCTCATAAGATAGGATGAGACAGATTCTGAGTTTTCGATCTTCACATTACAAAGTTGATTTATTAAGGCAAGATTTTGGCTAATGTCTTTGCTTTCATATATTCTGTTGAGTGTTTCATACATTTTCCTTGTTGTCTGTAGTTTGGATATATGAAGGATCAAGTGATCCTTTAATGAATCTGACATGATTCTCTTTGCTTTGTTTTCATTATTCGTGTGCTTGGTCTTTTGCTCTTCTTCCTCTGGTTCCGGTACACCCACTGTAACATGTTCTGGGAGATCATTCTCATCTAGAATCATTTGCAACCTATTCTTCCAAGATATGAAGTTTCCAATTCCTTCCAGCATGTCTTCTACTGTAGTGTCCCTAAGGCCGAGCCATGTTGTAAATCATGTTCTAAAAGGAATTGTAATTATGTTTTATAGGCTAGTGAGCCAATTTTTTATAAGCTGGTGGCTTATGTGTTTGTTAGGCCAGGAGCCTGTTGTTGTATATGTAATCACGCAAAACAAATTAATAAAAATTTGTAAACACCGCTAGGTGCAGACCGACCATGATGAATGAGTGAAGGGGGACTGAGCATTCACGGAGAAGGCAAGGGATTAGGGGCTAGAAGGTGGGAAAAGGGGCTAAGTGTTAAGCCTAGGGGGATTCAGCCTTGGGAATAATATTTTAATATTATTCCAAAAAGGCATGAGCATTTCATGTTTTATCCTAAGTTCCTAACCATGAGGAAGGTGATGTGTGCTGGGTAAACGCATGCAGTTTCCAGGGAGACAAGTGTCAGCCCTGACCCATGCAAATAAAATGGTGAAGATGAGATGTGATGGGGGTTCTCCTCCATTCCACCCGACGGCCTGAGTGGATACGGCCTCTAAGCGATACGACAGATCCAACCTCTGCAGAAAAACATCATACATATTGTGAACTGAAAAAACCTGTGTTCGTCTGGAGAATCCGTGTGTATCCTCTATCTGAGATCGAGCTTGTGCGTGGGGTCTCTATCCCAAATTCGTGACCGTGAGCCATTCGGCCATTGTTGAGCCTATAGGAAAGCCGCATCATTTTTCCCTGTTGATTGTTGTGGCCACGCAGTGATGGACTGCATGTGGCTTGTTGGCCAGTGGAGCAACACTCTCTCCAGGAGAGAGAGTGTACAGAGGAAGGAGAGAACTCCTGGAAGGAGCCTTGTAGCTGCCACAGAGCCCGAAGACTTCCGGTCTGGCCTGTTGCTATAACCCAAGGTAAGGGAGGTTAGCAGCTAAAGAACTGTCCAGGTGACAGAGAAGGTGTATACTCCTGGGGTGGAACAGGCATGTGGGGAACGAGGGTCTGTGGGAAGTGAGCATGAAAGGTTCCTGGGAGAGAATCCCATCCTTGTGGTTGCGTGATGTTTCCCTGTAACCTCGGCCTAGCCTAGAATTCCTTGTCTTAGGGTGGAGCTTAGTCCCAGCTCGGGGGTGACCCACTGTTAAGCTGATGAGCAGTGCAGTCTAAGGCTGGGAGGTTCGTGGAAGGCCTGCACTTGGTTGGTGGAATCTACCACTGTTCAAAGATAAGTACCAGATGATGCTTTAATTATGTTTTTGTATCTATGTGTATTATAATCATCATGTATTCTATTGTGTATATGAATTGATGTTAAATAGTATTGATTGTTGATTATGGCAGTAAATCGTATGATTACTTTGTGTTGAATGTGTTTAACTTGTTTTGAATGCATGTGATTAATTTTGAGTGACAATGTTGTTATTCCGCGTAGTAACACCTACACAGTAGTGAGTGAAAAGTGATGCTACAACATGGTATCAGAGCCAAGGTTTCAACACTGAGCTTAGATGGGCTAGTTGAGTGGTCTTTGGACCGAGGGTGTGAGGAGAATTTGTGTCTGGAGGACCAATTTCGAACCCTGGTAAGCTCAGAAGGTATAGCGGTGTGCGAAACCGCAGCCGGTGTGGTCTATGGCCACAGGGAGAGAAGACTCCACACCAATAGTGTTGGAGCCTTAGGATCTGTTCGAGAGGGAAGGTGAACCCTCATGACCATCGGATCTGGAAAATGTGTGCAGGGATTAAAATCCCTTTTGAAATGCATAGGAGTGTGGGAATCGCGATACGCGAAATCCTGAAAACCTGAAAAACCGTGGAGATCTACGTGGTAGATCTGGGAGGAAGGCTCGACCGTTAGATCTGGCAGAGTCGCGCTCGATTTAGTCGCAAAACCTTTCAGATTTCACAAAGTTGGGAGATGGGAAGTGAGGGAGGTGAACACCTCCAAAAAAACCCGAAACCCGAAATCTTGAAACGATCTACACCGTAGACTGTAGGAAGGGAGTTGACCATTCAATTCAATAGAGGAGTAAACCGTATTTTTTTCGGGATTTCGACAGATGGAAGTTCGAAATGTGGGGTGCACGAACTCTCGATGCCCGAAAACCATGAAACGCCGAAAAGATCTGCGTCGTAGATCTGAGAGGGGACCTAACCATTGGATTTTTCTTGGAATGGATGTGGGCGCATGAATGTGTACCACGTGCCAGTGAGTCGAGAATACAGGCGAGAGTGGTGGGACCAGAAGACGTCACCGAAGGTGACATGGACCCTCCTAAATGTACCACGTGCCACTGTGGTGAAGGGCAACAGCTGTGTTGTGGGCCCAGAGAATAAAGTAATTCACGATTTTGGAATTTGAAAAGGAGGAGCACGAAGGCTCAACACTCCAACTCGCGAAGTCACGAGTTGGAGAAGAAGTGCTAGCACTTAGCCCTAGCCTACAATCATGTGCAGCAGGCGCTAGCGAGGAGGGAGCCATGCCCGTATCGCATTTCGGGTATCGGTGTTTGGAGGAAATAAGTCGAGGGTCTTCGACTCATGAACTCGCGAGATCGCGATTTTCAAAAGGGTGACTTTGGTTATGAATATTTAACTGTTGGATCTTCATGGACCAAGATTCCGAAGTTTTGAAGTCTCGAAATTTGTAGAGCCGGATAGAGCTCAGAAAACTTTGTGAAGTCAAAACGTTTTTCTTGTTCACGTTGGCTTATGAATGTTGTAAGTTTTCTTGAAGGTTTAAGGGCATGACAAACTTCGGTTGACTGCATGCTATGTGTGCAGAGTTCAACGAGTGTCAGGATAGCCGAAAATTGACGCCAAGTATGGAATTGGAAGAGGTGCAGATTGCCTCCGAAACAGAAGGCGAAAGAGAAGGAAAGGATGTCAACTTGGGAGTCGAAGGAACAAACTTTATTGGGCATGGAAAAGAGATAGATAAAGAGGGACACATGATGAAACTCATTGAAAAATTGCAAAAAGATGCCCAGGCTCACCGAGCTAATAGCCGAAAGCTCATGAAAATCAGGGATCGGCAAGTTGAATTCAACTTTAAAATGTTGAAGAGCCTGGAAAGAATAGAAAAGAAAGTGATACAAGCAGATCAAGAAGTGTCAGAACCCCTGAGAGCAGAAGAAGATCGAGGAGTGGTAGCAGACATTACCGTCTCTCCCCGAAGCATTCTGGCAAGGAGACACACAGTAGTTCAAGCCCATCCCCTACCAGAAAACACCGAAAATCTGAAAGGGATGAATTGAAAGGGGAAATCAACAAGATTAAACCGCCTACATTCGATGGTGAACATAAGAAGGAAGAAGATTCTGAAACATGGTTGCTAGGTATGAAGAAATACTTCCAACTGCAGAATTATTCTGCCCATGCAGAAGGAAGAATTGCAATGTACCAGCTGAAAGGAAAAACATCCATGTGATAGGATCAGTTGGTGCAGGTGCAACACATCAGAGAGAAAGAGGTCATGTGGAGGGAGTTTAAGAGGTATTTCGAGAAGAAATACCTGACCAAAAGATACTATGACAGAAAGATGAAGGAATTCTTCGAACTCAAGTTGGGCAGCATGACCATTGATGAGTATGAACAAAGTTTTCTGGAACTATTGAAGTATGTTTCGTTCATCAAAGACGAGGCTGTCAAAATTCAGAGGTATCTGAGTGGACTACCACCTTCCATTGGTGACAAGATTCAATATGACAATCATAAGACCATGGAAGAAACCATAAGAAGGGTGAAATGCTTATACAAATAGCAAAGAGAAAAGCCTACCTTTCGGAAGGCTTGGGATGACCAGAAGAGGTTTAAGAAAGAACAGAGGTAGAAGGGAAATATGCCTCCCTTTTTCAGGAATAGTCCTTGGGGATAGTCATCTTTTAGAGAGCCTAAGAAAGTTGAAGGGAGTGAGAAGATGCCAAGACCGCCACCTATGGAGTGTTGGGGTTGTAAAGGGAATCATAGGTACAGAGACTGCCCCCACAGAAAAGATAAAGTGAGAACTGACCATACTGTTCAGCAAGCTGAAACAGTGGAGGATATGGGCAGCAGAATGTCGAGGATCTATGTAGCCCTGGACAACAAACAAGAATAATTTCAATCGCACATGATTGAAGTGGAAGGTACGATCAACAACCGACCACTTGTTATTTTAATTGATTCAGGGGCGAGCCTTAGTTATATAGATCCTAGAGTGGTGGAAAGTTTTCATTTAACAAGAAGCAAACATGAAAAGTCTTGGCTAGTGAAGTTGGCCATAAGAACCAAAAGGAAGGTCACTGAATTGGTTAAATCATGTTCAATAGACATGAAAGGAATGAGCACTAAGGCTGAATTGAACATTTTGCCTTTAGGCTCATATGATTGCTTAATTGGGATGGACTGGTTGGACCAGCACCATGCCCTTCTGGACTGTCGTAACAAGAGGTTTACATGCATGAATGAAGAGAGAAATCAGGTAACATTCCAAGGAATTCCTAGAGTCGTGGCTATTAGGGAAATCTCAGCCATGTAGCTGAAGAAATGTTACCGGAAAGGCTGTCAATTATTTGCAACTCAGGTCGAAGAAGCATCCTGAGATGTAGTCTCGAATCTGGAAGACCACGAGGTACTCAAAGAGTTCAAGGACGTATTTCAGGAGGTACCTGGACTACCTCCAAAGAGGGACATCGATTTTTCTATAAATTTGATGCCCGGAGCAGCTCCAGTTTCGAAGGCTCCTTATAGAATGAGTATGCCAGAGCTGAAAGAGTTGCAATTGCAGCTCTAAGAGCTACTAAAGAAGGGATACATTCTCCCCAGYGTGTCACCTTGGGTGCCCCGGTCCTATTCGTGAAGAATAAAGATGGGACGTTGAGGTTGTGCATTGATTTCCGGCAGTTGAATAAGGTAACTGTCAAGAACAAGTATCCTCTGCCAAGGATCGATGATCTTTTTGATCAGTTGAAGGATGAAAAAACATTTTCAAAAATAGATCTTCGATCAGGATATCACCAAATGAGAATAAATGATGAGGACATCAGAAAGACCGCCTTTAGAACAAGGTACGGTCATTATGAGTTCACAGTGGTGTCGTTTGGGTTGTCCAACGCGCCTGTTGTTTTCATGTGCTTAATGAATGGAGTGTTCAGAGATTATTTGGACAAGTTTGTCAGAGTCTTCCTGGACGATATCTTGGTGTATTCCAATACAGAGGAAGAACATGAGAAACACCTGAGAATGGTGTTGCAGGTGTTGAAAGAACACCAGTTGTACGCAAAACTGAGCAAGTGCTCATTTTATCAAAGGCAGATTCATGACTTGGGGCACATTATATCAAAGGAAGGGATCGCTATGGATCCTGAAAAGGTTGAGGCCATTCGAGAATGGTCAACGCCAAGGAATGTGGCAGAAGTTAGATCTTTTATGGGTCTGGCAGGCTACTATAGAAGGTTTATAGTCGGATTCTCAAGGATAGCTCATTCTATCACTTTTTTGAAAAGGAAGGAGAAGAAGTTCTAGTGGACTGAAGAATGTGAGAGTAGCTTCCAGCGATTGAAGCAACTGCTAACCAGCGCTCCAATCCTGAAGATTGCAGATCCAAATAAGGATTACATAGTGTGCACCGATGCATGTAAGGAGGGACTGGGAGGAGCTCTCAGCCAAGAGGGATTTGTAGTTTGTTACGAGTCCTGAAAGTTGAAGGAGGATGAGAGGAATTATGCCACTCACGATTTAGAGCTGGCAGCAATCATCCACGCATTGAGGAAATTGAGACATTACCCCATGGGCAAAAGATTCGAGTTGAGAAAAAACCATAACGGTCTGAAGTATTTATTTGATCAACTGACTTTAAATGTCAGGCAAATCAGATGGCTGGACTTTTTGTGCGAATATGACTTTGATATCAAGCATTTCAAAGAGAAAGAAAATAAGGTGGTTGATGCACTCAGCAGAAAAGTGCATGAATTACATGCTACAGCCATTAGCATGTACAGGACTGAGATTAAAGACAAAATTTTGGAAGCTGCAAATGTTGATTTGTAGTACAGAGGTTTAGTAGCAAAGCTACAGCAGCATGATTCAATCATGGTGGTGGTGGACAAGCTTACTAAAGCTGCCCATTTTATTCCACTAAAAAACACCCACAGGGCAGTTGATGTTGCTGATATCTTTTTAAAAGAAGTTGCATGCTTGCACAGAATTCCTAAGACAATTGTGTCTGATAGGGACCCGAAATTCACTTCAAAATTCTGGAAAGGACTGTTCAAAGGATTCGAAACGAATCTGAACTTTAGTACAGTGTATCATCCTAAGTCTGATGGTTAGATAGAGAGGGTGAACAGGGTAATAGAAGACATACTGATAATGTATGTGATGGATAAACCATCAAGGTGAGAAGACTACCTGCATTTGGTAGAATTCGCCTACAATAATGGGTATCATGCATCATTGAAGATGAGCCCATTCGAAGCACTTTATGGAAGAAAGTGCAACACTCCAATGAGCTGGGATAATCCAGCTGATAGAGCACTCGTTGGGCCTGAACTGCTCAAAGAGATGGAAGATCAAATGATAAAAATTAAACGGAATCTAAAAGCTACCCAGGATAGGCAGAAAAGTTACGCTGATAGTAAAAGAACCCATAGAGAATTCAAAGTGGGTGACCATGTTTTCCTGAAAGTGAGGACTAACAGGAGTTCCCTGAAGTTGAGAAGTTGCACCAAATTGGCAGCAAGATTTTGTGGGCCATTTGAGATCCTGGAAAGGATTGGGCCAATTGCATACATGCTTGCATTACCTGCATCTATGACCGTACATAATGTGTTTCATGTTTCACTGCTTAAGAAATATGTACCTGATGCTAATCATGTTATCGACTGGAATGTGATTCAGGTGGAACCAGAAGGTGTCCTG
>JASDQU010013334.1:0-12306 GCA_032191745.1 Picea mariana
GACTCTGAAATATTTCTTTAGTCCAAGTAGCCAAGCTTCAGCTTCCTCTTCTTTCTTTATCTCATCGTAGAAGGAGGGAGGTTTGGCCTTTTCGAATTCCTCAAATTTATGACTCTTGGAAGTCTTTTACTTCTTTTGTTTCTTTTGAGAATAGGAACTGGTTCTACTGCTAGAAGAGCCTTCTGAATCACCAGCTTCCTTCTCAATGGAATTGCCTGGCACGGGTCCTTTACCTCTGGGGTGGACCTTTCTTGATGTGCTTCTCTCAGTATGGCCACTGACACGACCATGATTCTACATCTCAGGTTCATGCTGCATTTCTCGCTGTAGGTCGGATAAGCTCTGTAGTAGAACTGCATTAATTTCGGTTTTCTTTTCTTGTTCTTTCATCATCCTTTCATTATCGGCCTTGCAGCTTTGCAATTCAACCATGAGACTCCTCACAGTCTCAGCTAGGCCTGGAGGGGTTCCTATTGCTCTTCTTTCATCAGACTCTTCCTCTCTATTGTGGGAGCCTTCTCCCGCCTCTTGGTGAGTCACCATTCTCTACGTTTGTAGATTCCCACGGTTGATTGTCCGCTTGAGTGAAAAGACAAACGCTGGCTGTTAGTCAAGAGTTAAATTCATTTTTATAAATTGCGCATAAATTCATAACTTCTTTCACTTGCATACACAGTTGGGTTCTCATTTTCCAAGTTTTTAATCCTGGACAAGATAGTTAAGTTAGGGGGTTACTCCTCATAGGAGTGCTTCGAACGGAGTTTATGTGTGAATCGTGCATGAGCCCAATCGGGCCGAGTGTTGTAACCATGCTCTGATAACAATTTGTAACATACCCACTATAACGTAATAAAATTTTCGTTTTTCCTCAAGGGACAGAATCCATGAAGTCCTACGGGGGTCTAGTGCAGGCTAGTTCTTCCCCGCTCACCTCCCTGTGATCATGGGATAGGACCATAGGCCGAACAAACCAGGTGCCTTTTTGTGTTTCGCGACTCAGCGATACAATTGAGTCCAATATTGAAGGTAGAATGGCGAGGGGGCTTCGGAATGGAACCCTGGCCGTACATCTGGGCGCGCAGATTTTGGCCATCCAGATCTACCTGCCACTTAACGACAAGGCACTAGCTCCCTTTATTTAGTCCCTAGTTTGATAGGACCACATACGCACCTAAATGAAGGTGCCTTTCATGACTCGTGACCTTGCGAGTCGTGAGTCGAATACCCTCGAATTTTCTTCACAAATCACCGATACCCGAGATCACGAAATGGGTATAGCTTCCTTCTGTCAGCGTCCTCTGCACATGACCGCCAGCTAGGCTAAACTCTAGCTCCTCTTGTTATTCGCCGCTTCATGAGTTCAACGGTTGAACTCTCGTTCCTCCCTTATGCGATCCTCTGAGACTTGAAATTCAGCAAAGGTTGACCTTCCCTTCGTACTGCTCGCAACTCGCCCTTTCACGAGTTGTAGAGTCAAATCTTGGCACCTTCCCTTCATGAACCCTCGAGGAGCGATATTTAAATCTTCCCTCTCATGTTATTGCTACTCGTGACTTCATAAGTCCAAGGGTTGAGTTGTCATGCCCTTCTCCAGTGAATCCCCGGGACACGAGACGTCAATGGATCATTGAATCCCTTCTCTTGGTGATGCGTGTCCACCTGTCAATCATGCGGGACCCACCTTGAAGTTTTGCCATGTGTTCTCTCATGCTCGGCTCTCAGCACCTCACTACTCACGGCTTGGAGCTCCCAACCTTTGGGCTCTTACCTTGCGAACCTTCAAATTCACGAGATCCCTGGATCTCCGCCACCTGTCCTCCTCGGATGGACGGCTCAAATCCTCTTTTTCCCCTATTCACGAGGGCTTAACCCTCGTCTATCTCCCTATAGATCTAATGACTATCGGGTTTTCTAGCTAAGATCTGACGGTTCATATCTATCCCAATGCCGCGCACTTTCCCACTGCTCCTTGGATGTGGAAAAACCAACAGTCCATATATTCTTACGGACCTTAGGGATTAACGGTCCCGATTTCCTCGCTATTCACGAAGATAGGGGAAAAAGGGGCAAGGTATGTAATGCCCTTGTTTTCTTTCGTCAATCTAACGGTCGTGAATGGCCACAGATTCCTCGACAGGATCTCATCCGTTGATCCATACTTATCCCTACGTTGCTACTTCAGGATTTTAAGAGGGTCATTCCTCTTCATACAGGGTTGTTAAGACTTGCACATTCAAGTCCTTTTTTCAGGTTCTTGGAAAACCTTTCCAAGGAGGGAATCTCTGTGAAGGGGTCTATTCTGGGGCATTCCTGGAGACAGATAAGAGGAAACAAATTCCTGAGAACGGACTGGAAGTCTGACTTGGTTCAACTTATGCATAATTAGATTCATTTGTCAACATAAGCCATGCATGGTTTTTGCTGTTATAAAAACATACAACTAATATTACTGACCAAAATACCACACAGACCTTCTTATAAGGAAAACATTCACAGTTTCACAGCTTATGAGCATATTTATCATAATACATATATTTCCATATGTCATAGGCAAAATACTTATCAGAAATAACACCAGGGTTAAGCAACTGTTGAGAGGGGTGCTCGTTTCCACCCAACCGTAGGCGTAGCGACTCCCAGCGGATTTACCTNTATCATAATACATATATTTCCATATGTCATAGGCAAAATACTTATCAGAAATAACACCAGGGTTAAGCAACTGTTGAGAGGGGTGCTCGTTTCCACCCAACCGTAGGCGTAGCGACTCCCAGCGGATTTACCACTAGCCACCCTGGAGCTGAGACCACGATGTTGTTGAGACTGCATCTCTCTGTCTGCCAGTGACTAGGAGCGAAGGTTGCAATCCTTCCTCTCTGCTATCACTCACTCTGCGTAATGCCAGAGTTCCCCTCGTGCCTGCCCTTTCAATCGCCTCTGCCATATGCTTTATCCTCTCACGAGGTTGCGTGTGGCACGATTACCCTTGCACTGATCAGGCCTGATGGCTCTACGGATGGGCGGTTCACCATCCCATCCCTCATCAAGCCATCCACCTACCAGTCTAAGAGCCATTAAATTTCAGGGCTAGCGAGCCACTTTTGGTTCTCCGGGCCAGTGGAGTCCAAATACGGTATTTTATTCTTGGTGGAAATTAACGCCACCTTTTCGGGTGCCTTCCACCGCCATCGTGGTCTCTTTTTCTGCACATTCCCTCATCAGCAGTCCTACAATAAATTCAGAATGGTATTCACATTCATTGACCTCTTCCTCAAGGTCCATTTACATCACATATTCACATTTATGAGTTTGCCATAGTTCTTGGCCAACCGAGTTATATTTACAAGTTGGGGGAAACAGGGTGTTACAATCCATTATCGATGAAGTGGTAGGATTAGCCGCAAAAGATCGAGTCTTGTGCAAGACTAAGGTTAGAGATCGTGAGATCGACTTTTCTCTTCATCATAGGATCGATCCATAAGATGGCCATGATCTAGAATTCTAGGTTGGAGTGAAAATCCCAGATGGACTAGAGTATCCCACACCAATATCATGCACGTCATTAGCCAAATCTTGGCCATCTTGCAGTTTGAATGAACGCTAGCGAGCCTAGAGCTTAGCGACGCCTCAAAAAAGTAGAGGAATATGACAATGGAGGTGTTGTGATTACCACGTATGTAGAAATCTGACCGGATGAGACCCGTGATCTCATCAGATGAGATGTCGAGGGCCAATAGTTTTCCTTTACTTATGAGATGTCGAGGACCCTCTATGAGACCTGTGAGCTCATCTACTACATGCATGAAATGTGGAGAACAACAATAAGAAAGATGGAGTAGAGATCTAGTGGGTTCCTAGAAGGTTAGGTTGAGGAGAGACGAGCGTACCGGTTGTTGAAGGTGGAGCTACCGCTTTACATTATGGTGGAGCCAGCTGGAGTGGTTTGTTGGTGCAGAACGCGGGCAACCTTTGTGTTTGACAGAGAACCCGAAGAGGCAACTTTTGTTCTAACTCAAAATTGGAAGTGCCAAGGGTTTCAATTGATGGGCAGGTGTTATGGAATCTGTATCAAGTTGCATTAATCCACAAGCACAGGGACGAAGTAAAAAATCCAAGGGCGTACTCCAAATGCACTTTGAATTGGGGGTAATGGCATGTTAATTTTTTTTATAAGGTTGATTTTTTATTCTGACTTTGGTATAAACATATGGATATGTGATTGCAAGGACGAGAGCCAAATGCATGTTTTTTATATGCACATATATGTTTGTGATATGTGTGAAAAGGGGTGGAGCTTGGAATATATAGTGCACATATACCTTGCTACCTCTGGAGTCATAGCATGCTAATGGTGCCATGGAGAAAGGGAAAAAATGTTAATTCCTTTCTATTGAGATTGTGTGAAGATTGCTTTACCCCTTTGGGTAATAGGACAACTAGAGGCTTTGTTCTATGAAATAGCCTAAGCTTCTTTGACAATTTCAAAGGGCAATTTGTGTACTCTATTGAAGGACATTTGTAAGTTTCGGTTAAAGAGAGAAAGGGAAACAACAATGATGGTGGAGTCATCATGTGTGAACATTTATTTTTATTTGGAGTTGTAAATTAAATTTTTCATGTAATTGGGCATATGGCTGTAAGACCTCATTTAGGCATGTGTACCCTTGGTATCCCACCAGTAAAGTCTAGACATAGACTTAGGTGATAGGGTGTGGGGTTTTCGGGTTCATGTTTGTTTCCCGTGTTTTTTGGTGTCCATGATATTGCATGTAGTGAAGCCTTCTTAAAGGCTAGTTGTAACTCCATTAAAAATCGGTCTGAAGGTGAGTGGTGAACGCTTACTTGGCCGACGTGGCTGGATTTGGTCAAGCAATTTTTTTTTTCAAAGTGGAGCACAAAGACTCCATATAAATGTGCCTAGAGGTGACCTTTGTGTCAAGCTTACTTGGTTGGCTTCGTCTGTTTAGGAAGAAGGTATCAAACACAGTGTTCGAGGTGGAGCATTGAAGGTGCTCAAGATCGCAATAGAAGAGTTGTTTGCAAAGCTCAAGTAATTAATTGTATGGCCTAATGTTACCTAGGGAGTTGTTACATAATGTTGATTCCTTCATGGTAAGATGATATTTACAAGAAATGGGAATAACTATGGTATTCACTATCTTGGTGATTAAGTAGTTGACGATATGCTTGTTGCAAGAGCAATCATGGTTACAATCAATGGGTTGGCTCAGTTGGCTTCGGCGTACGAGATGAAGGATATGGGAGCATAAAAACAACTTTGAGCATGGAATACACATAGATGGGACTGAAGGTGAGTTTTGGTTATCACAACGTGAGTGCGTGGAAAAAACACTCAAAAATTCGGTATGAATTTAACATGAAACTCGTAGAATCTTTCTTTAGGTTTATGTCCAAGTGATGATGAAGAAAGAAGATATGTCTCGTGTATAGTATGTTAGAAGAATTTATAAGTTTGTGATGAGAATATCATATATTTCACATGAAGGGTGTTGTCAGTGATCACATGACAAATCTAGGTGGAGCAGTGAAATGGGTGCTTTGGTTTTGAAAGCATTGGCATCACCTAGCTTTAGCTTGCAAGAAGATGACGAATGGACAATGGCATGATATAAGGTAAATTGTTTTCAAGGTGGAGATTTTTGGAAAGTGACAACTAATTGACCTGAATTGGTTTAGTTGGTTCACGATGGTTTACAATATCTTGTTGAAACAAATTAACAAGAATAGTGGTATCATTTATTGCATTCAGTTTTGTATAACTAAAGGAGTTGTATAAATATGATTTTCTTATAGGAATTTGATGAGCAAGGGCTTAGAGCCCTCTCCTGGTTTGCATGGTTTCCTAGCTGTTGTTGTAATCTCATGTTTAATAAATATAAGCCATTGTCATTGCCCACTGGATGTTTCCCTCACCCTGAGGGTTTTACCATGTAAATACGTTGTCTTGTGTGATTTTTGTCTGTGTATGTTTTATCTATGATTTTTTGTTGTGTTTATGATCTTTGTGATCTATGTGGATAGATGGTCTAACAACCACATTGCTTCTCTCACTACAAATATATGTTTTGAAAGCATACTTGAGATATCTAGTAAATACTATAGGAATAATGCATGAAATGGAGGCTCTTGTCTGGAAATAGTCTTTTGAAGAATGACCCCAGTACCCCTGCTGTGAAATATGATCTGGCTGGGTCATTCTTATGAGTCATTACTAAAAGAGGCAAGCTCCTAAAGAGAGAATTGAAATCAATGGTAGGAAGATGATTAAAGAATACTTGGAATTGCAGGATAGCATTTCCCAAGGAAAAATATTTGGCTTCAAGGACCTTGATCACATTTTGTGCAGCCAATAATAGAGCATTATGTCCAGATGAACAACCCAGGTCTGCAATGCAAAATTTCTTGCATTCCATTATATCCATGGATAAAATTCTTTCCTCCCAACATAGGCTCTATGAGTTCTAACAACCACATTGCTTCTCTCACTACAAATATATGTTTTGAAAGCATACTTGAGATATCTAGTAAATACTATAGGAATAATGCATGAAATGGAGGCTCTTGTCTGGAAATAGTCTTTTGAAGAATGACCCCAGTACCCCTGCTGTGAAATATGATCTGGCTGGGTCATTCTTATGAGTCATTACTAAAAGAGGCAAGCTCCTAAAGAGAGAATTGAAATCAATGGTAGGAAGATGATTAAAGAATACTTGGAATTGCAGGATAGCATTTCCCAAGGAAAAATATTTGGCTTCAAGGACCTTGATCACATTTTGTGCAGCCAATAATAGAGCATTATGTCCAGATGAACAACCCAGGTCTGCAATGCAAAATTTCTTGCATTCCATTATATCCATGGATAAAATTCTTTCCTCCCAACATAGGCTCTATGAGTTCTAATGCTCTCTTCTGCAACATCACATTATGATCGATCGTGAGACAATATATAAATAATTAAACGCTTTGAATGAATGATTAACAAAGATAATTTTTTAATTAAAATCCCAAACCTGTACGATAGTGGAATTTTGACCATAGCTGAATTCTCTGAGACCGGCGTTCATATGAAGCACTTTCTCCATCTCCATAGATGGCCTTAGAAGCAAAGCCTCCAACACTCAGACCTATAGCTCCAAATTTTCAGTACATGTGAGGTATCCAATGAGCTTTGAAGGAAAGTTTATGTGTATGGAAAAATGAAAATGTTGAAACTTATAATCTGAAGATTTCACACATTTGTGACTTCTCGACTAGACAGTAGAATTATATTATATATTTTCAATATCATTTAGTAGCATCAATCATAGACCTCTCATAGACCTCTCTTTTTTTGTTTTTAGAATTATTTTTAATAAAATGATTCATATACGGTAGGTTGTAAGCAACATTGGATTTATTCCCCACGAGAAAAGAAGAATAACATTTTCTAGAGTATCACATCCTCTTCCCCACGAGCAAAGAAGAATAACATTTTCTGAAGTATCGCATCCTCCATCTGTTACTAAAATGGTAAAATGGTCAAATGATGGTTAGTTTCTATCTATGGTAAAATGGTAAAATAATAAAATAATGGTTAGTTTCTATCTGTTACTAAAATGGTAAAATTTTCATAGTTTTTATTTGATCTTGTAAGGAATTGAGTGCTAGAAAAGCATTAAGAAAAATTTTCCAATATCACCATACTTGTATTGATTTAAAAAGTCATGAAAGTTGGTAGTGATAAATCTTTTAAAATTGAAATTTAATTTAGGTATGTTATGGAGTATGACAAAGTGTTTATCATTTTCAACCTTCTAAGTGTCACAAAGGTGAGACACTCTTTCATCCCATGATGTTTTGAGAATTGACCAACCCCTAGTTTCATTGTGACGTTCATGAGAATTTTTCAAAACACAGAGATATTTTTTATGTTCTAGAATAGGGTTGATTACCTCCTTATAATACCTTAATTTTTTTTTTCCCTCTAACTCTTTATTCCACCACATTTTCTCTTTAAATTTTGATCTAATAATATTTTTAATATTATTTTTATTTTACAATATTATTTCTTTCTTTATTTTTTAATGGTTTAGTTAAACATCCTTATGTCATCGTGGAAGAAATCCAAAAATAAATAAATTATTAATTATATTGGATTTGATTAGTAAAGTCTATGGATATATGCATACCCTACTTCACTATGACCTTTTAAACAAATTAATAGTTTCCATGTTGCCACCTATAATCAAAATGGAATCCATCTTGCCACCTATAATAAAAAATTAATAGTTTTCATGTTGACATTGTTATTCACAATATCTATGAATAAAAGTTGTATACTCAAAAAGCTAATTCAATTTCCTACATTTCATCTTCTTTCACAATATTCAAATTCATTGTAAAAGTACCTTGAATATCCCTCTAATTGAACATATTGTTGTTTTTCCAGGTTTGCATTGCCACTAACACATCATGAGAGACCATCTGTAGCTTGCACTCACTCTTATGGAAGTGGTCAACTTCCTTAAGTATTTACGGAAGAGACTAGCTTCCATAAATTCACATTTACAAAAGTTTCCTTTTTGTAAATGCACATTTATGGGCGTTGGCTTTCATAAATTCACATTTATGGAATGAGATTTCATACATGTGCATTTACAGAAGTGCGTGCTTCAATATATGCACATTTATGGGAGTGGTCAGCTTATGTTAATATGTATTTACGGAAGTTGATCACTTCCATAAATGTGCATATATTAAAGCGCGCATATATGGAAGTCGCCTTCTATAAATGCACATTTATGGAAATGACTAGCTTCCGTAAATGTGTATTTATGGAAGTGGCCAGCTTCCGTAAATATGCATATATGAAAGTCACTTCTATAAATTCTCATTTACGAAAGCTGGACACTTTTGTAAATGTTCATTTATGGAAGTTGGCTATTGTATATTTGTGCTTCTATATATGTGAATATACGGAAGCTAACCACTTCCAAAAATGTGCATATATGGAAGCATGCATACACATAAGCCAACCTCCTTAAATGTGCATATACAAAAAAATTCTTCCGTAAATGCACATTTACATAAGTCATATTTCGTAAATGCACACTTTTTTGTATGCACATATACCAAAGTGGTCAACTTCATTATATGCAAATATATTGAAGTCAACTTCCATAAATGTGCATTTACAGAAGTGATCAACTTCTGTAAATGCACATATACGGAAGCCACTTCCATAAATGTGCATCTACAGAAGGAGGCATTCGTACATGTACATATATAGAATCCATCTTCTGTAAATGTTGGATTTTGTATATGTCCATTTAAGGAGGTTGGCCTTTCTATATGCGTGCTTCCATAAATTCACATTTACAGAAGTGGCCATCTTCCATAACTGCATATTTATGAAATTCATCTTTCGTATATGTGCATATACGGAATCCAACTTCCATAAATGTGTGTCGTTCCATATATGCACATTTAAGAATTTGTCATATTTCTCAAATCACATTTACGGAAGTGCACATATATGAAAGGAAACCTGCGTATGAAGCTTATTTCTATAAATGTGCATTTACGAAAGTTGGATTCCTTATATGTGTGCTTCTGTATATTATGATGTCCCGTCCCCAAGATTAGGCCAGCAGGGAGTGACTTAGTAGTCTATATGTTACCGTAGACTATAGTCAGGCACAAATAGGGAACCAGATGGAGAAATAAGGAGGAATTAACAGCTAAACGATGAATTAAGCCAAAATACTTAGGAAAATTCACTTAAGCCTAAGTCAACGGAGAATTAGAATGAAGAGGTGATAAGGGGGGGACTTAATTGATAAATAAATGACTTAGGAGGAAAGGCGCCTAGGTTAAGTGATGTCAACGAAGAATTAGGTCGGGAAAGATATAAATGGAGGAATTTGACCTAATTCCTCATTATGCATTGTTATGATTTGATGTTGAGAGCTTCCAGAGGAGGAGGAGAGCTGACCCTACTGTTTTGTGGATTTCTGGAGGAAATCACCACCCTTGATCGGTTTCGGTGTTGAGAGACACACCCTAGCCCATTGGAGATACCATCCAGGTATTTCACCATTCATTTCAGGAGTATTTAGTGTGGAGGGCGCAACTCAGCCAAGGAGGGCGCAACTCAGCCAAGGAGGGCACAAGCTATTTTGAGGATTCATAGATCTACAGTAGACCTGTGTCCTGATTGAAGATTCATTCCGACCCAGTAGATATCCAGCCAGGATGCTTCCATTGAGTGATCTATCATCAAATTCCGATGGTGGAATCTTGCAGATCGATCCATCCAGCCATTTTGGGTGAAATCATTCTGGACAGACGTTTGGTGTTGCATGCAGATGTTCCAGGGCAGATCCGGCCAAACTCTTCCAACCCATTTCATCATTTGACGAGAAAATGGTTTTGAGCAATATAGCAGCCAATTCCGACGGTAGAATCTTTTGGGGTGCATTCAGTGTCCAAGGAGGGGTGCAAACCCCCCAGGGGTCCAGATCCGGTGTCGTAGAGGTCCGATCCGAGTTCCAATAGACATCTATTTCAATATAGAGACTAGGGTGCATCTATTGGAGCAGTTCCAAGCACATTCTGATGGTGGGTTCTTCAGATCGGGTTTTCCAGCTGGTAGCAGTTACCGTATTTCTCCGGAATCGCTCATTTTTGTCGATCTATCCGTGCATGCATCCGATCTTCTATCTTCATATGATCACGGGTATTTTTTGTTACTCTATTGTATTCCAGTACAGATCCAGGAGATCTTACTAACGTCTAGATTCTATATTTCGAGTAGTCTATTGTATTTCCATGCTTGAACCGTTATTATTCATGATATTGAGCAGTTGACATTCTATACTCTTGCATGCACTCTTTTATGATTATTAAACATTAAATATGCAACATGAACATGTAATAACCCACATGCACCTACAATAACCAACATGCAACCACAATAACCGAAGAACACCTCAAACACACAACTAAAACGCATCCAGAAACCCCCAGTGTATCAGATCTGCATGCCAGATGATCCGTCAGATCTTTTAATGAATTATGGTTGAGTTTTAATTTTGCATGCGTTAATTAACCACTTGAGAAAACTTAGTGAAAGAATGAGGAAAGAAAAGGATTTATGACATCCATATACACATATGCAGATCTGAAATAAATAATAGACAGCAAACCATAACACGCAGATTGATAACGGAGTTCGACACAACTTTGCCTACATCTCTGGGCCTTTTTCTATGTGGGGGAGGCTTCTTTATTTCTATTCAAAATCTCAAAAGTACATCCCTGCAATTCCAAATGGCTACAAGACTGATCTGGTTATGTTCTTCCAGATCTCTAGAACCATGCAAATAAAATGGCACGCAAAACAGATGTCCGGAGATCCCAGAAATGATCCGACAACGTCTCCTCCTCAAAAGCTTCTCTGCCACAAAATGGATTTGGCTTGGCTTCTCCTCAACATAATTCTGCTCTGAATTCCCCCTTATGGCCTCAAACAATCCTGGGTTATATAGCTGGAAAGTTGCTTACTCATCTCCAACTTCCTCCAAGAATTTAGGCTCCAAAACTGCTTAATAACTCCCAAAAATGGAGAAAATTAATTAAAAATAGGCTTAAAAATAATTAAAACCCAAAAGATTGGTTATAAACCCACTTTCTAACTATAATATGAGCACAGCCCCCTTCAATGGCGCGCGCCCCTTTACTCCCAGTCATATGGGGGTTTACACGACCACAAGCTGGGGCTTAGCCCCCAGCCCTCTCCTTTATGTGCCATAATACCATACAATATATTTAATATTGTGGGTTTTATAACATAAGAAATAATGTGGCGCATTGGTAAAGGACCATTTCTTAAGTTGTTGGGCTTGGTGGTGGTCGTGGGTTCAAATCCCATTGACCCCAAAACAATTTTTGAAACATGCCACTTCAACTAATGACTGGGTGCCACGTGGCTGCCCATGACTAGGCCACGTGGCATCTCCCCATTTAACGGATTAATGCCACTTGTCAGCTATTGACTGGTCCACTTGCCTGCCACATGTCTGCCTTGTCAACGAACCTGCCCAATCACCATCAACTAGAGAGTGCCACGTTATCTTCTATATAGTCAGCATGCTGATGTCATCATTGAATTTTTGACCAGTTGACCTTTGGCTTTTTACCTGTTTGGGCTTTCGATCAAAACACGATAAATTTTGCATACGGAGTCTGTTTGACAAATTAAATATACTGTCAGAATCAGGAATATGAGACGGACACAATGGCATA
>JASDQU010013334.1:16044-28700 GCA_032191745.1 Picea mariana
TCTAATGATTTGCATTATTTTTTTGGAATCATATCTAACATAGTCATTGTTGCAATAATTTTCAACCATTAGGGCTTGTCATATTGCACTCAATTAGCATAGTTTCATGCTCTTTATTTCATGCAATCATTGGCGAATGGTTTACAAGTATTTTCATTGTCGTTTGGAATATCTTAATTCACATTCTTGTTGATTTTAGAGATGGTATTTTTCTGTTGTCATAAACTTGTTACATGCTTAAACATTTAGTCTCTCTTTGCAAGTTTATTTAAGTTTTCATTTTTTTCTTGATATCTAGTGTTTCAGAGCATTTAATTCATTTTATTAGCTTAGATAACATCTTCAATCATGTTGAGAGTGTTTTAGATAAGAATTGTGTACTTGGTTTTGAAAACCAGGTACATTTCAAAACTAGGTACACGGTTCTTATCCAGAAACACTCTCAACATTATGTCTAACTATAAAAACTTACATTTTCAAATATTCAATCATCTTATTAACAACTTACACACTCATATATTTAATTAACTTGTATTTCTCATTTTTGCATATCCCTTAACTCAACCCTAGCTAATCAAGCAACCAATATAGTGGGGCATAGACTTTCCCTTAGCTTGTTATAGGATCCCTTGAGGTTTCTAGGGAAGCCTCCCTTGTGTTGTATCTCTATCCTTCAATAAAAAGAGCAAATTAATTTCCTGGGTGACTATGGAAATTATTTCCATATGTTACACTAGTTAAGCATCTTGTGAAGGCTTTGCACAAGTGCTAGATTTTTTTATAACGATTATCTAGTCTAAAAAATGGGTGTGTTGTAGGATGACCAGTAATAAGAAAGAACTCAAAATAAAATAAATATCAATTTTGTAGATCATCGGTCTTAATGTGAATACATTGTAGACCTATGAGTGGTTAAAATAAGTTTGTACAACTCTTCTATATGTTGTTACACATATATTATATTTTAAAAATTACACAATGAACCAAGAACTCATGTCCTTGGATAATGATTATATCCAAGTCAATTAGTTGCAAGATACATATAAATTAAATTTGACAATGAAATACAAAAAAACTCTTGCATTGAATAGATAACCAATAATTTTATACACAAGAAAATTATTCAAGAATTATTGTAAAACACTTTTTATTCTTTGATAATTGAGTTGCGAGCTTGATTTCCACTTGAGACTAAAACTAAATTTTGAGATTTGAATGGTGAGATTGAATTCCACTTGCATGTACTTTAACAATATTTGGATAGTCCACCAATTGACCACCCTACTGACTCCTATGGGTACTCTCTGACCCCAAGGACCCCCAAGATGCAACGGGGTTGTCTGAAAAGGTGTCAATCTAGCGAAATGGGTGAAGAGTGAAGATTCAAACTTGAGAGGAAATCACACCTCTTGAATAGTCTTCAATAGACCAAATTCTTCAACAATCACCAATAGAAAGCTAAGTATTGCAACATTCATCACATATTAGGATGCAAAAGTATATGAGCCCTCTATCTCAAGCCTCCCTTTTATAGGCTTTGTGTCCCAAGCCACTTGTCCATATCATGCATAAATGTAATTTTATAATTTACTAATCACTTATTATTCACCCACACATGTGTCACTCACATACACAAGTTCACAATAAATTTCTTATTTAAAAATATAAATTAGTGATTTATCCCCACCCAACTACCACATTTCCTAATTTTACTCATAATTGTTCCCATGATCTCCTCCTCATTTCCTATTTGAGTGGATGCATATGTAGTTACCACTTTAGTTATTTATTAACTCTCTTTAATAACTCACAACCCACTTTTATTTTCCCACACTTCTATTTGAATTTGAATTTTTTGTTCCTCTTTCTCCTCCTTGATTGATGGGTGCACTAGTAATTAATTTCTAGTAACTAAAAATTACTTCTTTTATATTTCATACACATCTACAATACATTTATCTTCAAATGATTTTAAAATTAACAATTTTTTTATATTGTTTTAATGGAATGTACTAATATATATTCTCAATAAATCAATCAACCATGCATTTTATCATTTCACATAAGTTAATTAAAATGCACATACCAAATAAAACATGTTTTTAGATGCTTAACCAAATATATTTTCATGTGTACTCAATACTTGTAACTTATAACCAATACCAAGGGTGCCATGCTTCTCCATTCCCTTAAGGATTTACTTTTTAGTAAGTACCAATGGTGCCATGTTCACACATTCCCTTCAAGACTCCAACTTTCTTGTTGGTGGGAATGTTGCAACTGTTGAGACCCTATTAACTCAACCTTTGTATCCCTTGTTGAGAGACTAATGGTTAATAATGAATAAATATGCCACATTATTGCACACATCTTAGCTATACCTCATGAGTGATCAAATCCACAACCTACCCTCATGGCAACATGCAACCTATAAGTAAAAGAATCACAATATTTTCAACCCGGACCACAGAAAATGAGATTCAGTAGAGGGGAACATTAGTGTTTTTACTCCTCTCCTGATGACGCCATGTAGACTTCCATATAATCTCATTTATCCATTCATGGACCCATTGGAAAATATATTCATTGTTCCTACACACTATTAATTCAATGCATCAAATTGTTCCATATTCACAAATTAAATTATATCATAAATCACGTAGAATATCTTGACTCAATCTAGATTCCATAAAATGTTGACATAATCTGACGTCAATGTATAACTTAGAATTCTCTGTCACACAAGGAAATCCATCAGTAGAATCTAAAAAAATTGCACCCAAAATTTATCCATTTTAATCTATCATAACCATATGAAATGATAACATGAGAAGGGTCTGAAATATATTGATATAAAAAAAATACATGAAAAACAACATGCATGTGACTTGATGATGATGGAAATGCAACATGATAAGCAATTTGACCCTTTCTTTGAAGAATTTCAAATGATCCCACATATCGTGGTGACAACCTATCTCCTTTGCCAAATTTAATTGATATTTTTTACAATCTCACTTGAAATAATACCTTATCCAAAACTTTTGTAACATCCCGCTCTTGCAAACACATGTTATCAACTTATTCTTTTAGGGCACTTGCATGCAAGTGATCCAGTTATAGTACATGGATATTTGTTTCGCTTATGGATTATTATGATGATGTTGATGGATTATGATCTAATGTTATTTGATATATGTGTATTGACATATGCTATTGACGAGTTTTCCCTGAGTGTGCAGGGCATTCACAAATTGTGGATGTTGAGGGCATCAATCGACCTCCTTGGACTCTGGATTGAGTCAGGGAGTGGATTGTATTAGTTTGAGTATTTCATTTATGCATATGTGACATATGATCGATTATAGTATGATTTTGTATATGGATCATTGACAGTGTTTCGTTGATGGATGCAGGCTGACGAATGATTGCTAATATGACTCACATAAGGAATAAAGGGGCCATGTACATAGACCAGATATTGAGGGAGAGGTGTGGCAGCGTCCCTTCCACAACATACTAGAACTCTCGTCGTGGCTTGAATTATAGGTTAACGATTACCTAGTTCAAGAGGTCCACGATGTCGTGAGGGAAGACTGAAACGGTCGCTCATGAAGATTTCTAAGGGGTTCACAATAAGGCAGGGTGCTTATTCCCTAGAATCCCTTATTCTCTCACAAGGTTTCCTGAATGGAGTGCTGACTCCAAGAGTTGAACAACTTCCAAAACTAGTTAAGGGTGAGTGGCACCCTTGGAGCATGGAGTGCATCTTGAAGGACATGTCGCATGAATAAAACTTGAATCAATGAATCTAGGTGGCCTAGAAAACCTTGAAAAGAATAATTTTAAACCTTAAAAAAAAAAAACTTTAAGCATTGTTAGATTAATTAATTAAAAGAATGAATTTAGTAATTGTAAACCCCAAATGAAGTCTAAGCCTATTCAAACATTAATACTAAGTCTAAGTTCATGTAAGGAAGCTAACACTAAATTATTAACTAAATTAATTAAAAAGGGGGGGAGGAAAATCAAGTTAAGATTTAAGAAAAATGAAGAATAGATAAGGCACATGTGTGAAAGAAATATTAAAAGTGAGTTTTAAATAAGAAAGAATTAAAGATGAGAGAATAGGGTACGCATAGAAAGGAATATAGAGTCTAGATACCACTAGTTAACTGGTAGAAGAATCCTATGATAACTCAACTCAGATTTAGTAAGGTGTGAGTCATTAATTGGGAATAAGGGGAATAATGACACAACTAGGAGTGATTTAAGGAGCCCTTTTAGACAAGGTGATAGAAATTGAATTTAATTAAAATAAAATGTGGAATTACTTGTGCAACTTAGGGAAAGGGTGACAAGTGTAAGGGGGAAATAATTATAAATTATCTAATTAAAAATTGAATTAAATGTGGAAGTGGGAATGTGTATTAAGGAAACTCCTATAAATAAAATGGAAAAAAGGGAAAAAATAAAACAAAGGGGTGATTGGTAAGTTTATGCTACATAATTTTTGGTTGGTTTTACTTGTGAGAGTTGGGATACCCAGCTTGAGAGAGAGTGGTGGATCTACCTTGCAAGGAAAGCTGGGAGATAGAGGGTTTCTGGTTTGTGTGTGTGGCCCCTTTGCAGCTCGGGGGATAAGGGGGGAGAAGAGTACCCCTAGCGTTGGCTAGGAGCTACCGGTGAAGTCTCGAATATTAGCAAGTGGGAGGGAAGAAGGAACGCTAGTTTCCGAAGGACATCTTCAAGAGAACCAACGTAGAAGAACACCTTCAACTTATTCATCGTCAGTTACGATATTCTTATTTGAGTTTGAATTTTAATTAATTAAAATTTCATATATGGCCTCTAGAAAACTTTGTTGTGACTGTATTTTTATTCTAATATCGAAGTGACCAAATCTTGATGGTTGTGATAATTAGTATTGGATTTCTTCAAAAATTTCAATTTAAGTATTTGTAATTTCCTAGTTATATGGTCCTTCATTTTAACCCAGAAATTGGAACTTATGGTTGTTTACAATGTAATTTAGAGTCCTGATTTTATTCTAGTCGTATCTCTGTAATCGCTGGAGCATCCAACATTTTAATCATTACGTTCACAATGAGGTTTAGCTTTCCATGATACTAAAAATTGTATGGCCTCCCAAGTATTTGAAAAATGAATTTTACTTAAGTGGAATAGAATAGTCCCAGTAATAATCTTGTCCAATTGTCTAGCGTAGGCTTAATGTACTTATCAATCCCAGTCCTAGCTCTCAACACAAATGGTAGTCAGGTTGTCTGGGAGTCAAGCAAAAATAAAAGAGACTGAAATCCTTCTACTGAAAAACATTTTCATTCTGCCTCAGATTCATGATAACCTAGATCTCGTATTTCATGAGAAACAAAATATGTTGGTGAATAAGTTGGATATTTTTAGTTAGTGAATTGTCTGTTGGAAAATCCTCCTAAACTTGCTAAACTAACCAAAATCCCACCTGTCAATTAATTAGAATAATAAGGAACGATTGTGTTTTTCGTTTAATTCGTTCCAATGGAGACATATAGTGGTGGATTTCCCTATTGTATTATTGTGATCTTTCTTTCGTCTAAGTCCTTTTTAATTGGATGTGTAAAGCACTTGATTACTTGGTTCATTTCCTTATGATTGGGTCCCCTTTTTCACATAAATGGATATGCAGGTGACATAGGAATTCCTTGTATTCATAACTAAGTACTTGATCAATTAACTCTTCCTAAGGGCATGTATTACTCAACATTTTAATTATACCATAATTATACCATGATGCTATGTGTATTGACATCCTACATAGATTGAAGTATGTATTAACTCCTCCCAATGTACTTTATGGACTAAGTTGATCACCTTGACTTATCATTTCTTACTTTTGGAATTGTAAATTATTAATTTCCCTTATGCCTCGCTTAAAGAAGATTTGGATCCCCATTGGTGTTTTAATTGATTGTAATTAATTTATTTTCTCTTGTTTTCCTCAAGGGATTCCCATAAATATGATGGTATATATGGGCTATGTAGAGGTTACTTGACACAAAAATTTGAACACTTGAAAATGGTACTTGACCCTGTTAACCCTGAATTTGGAAAAATTCCTTATGAGGACTTGAAGGGGATCCTTATAGAATCTACTATGCCTTTGTGGTTTTATTATCCTTATGTTTATTTTCATGCTCAATTATACTTAACCATTGCTTGAAGTTGATTAAGTAAGGCATAATTCTTGTACTTCCTTGTATGTCTTATGGCCTAGTTGAGGATTGTGTTACTTTATGGAAGAATTTATATATTATTAGTGGTTAGCTCCTTATTGTCATTTCTTCTCTAAATGATAATGGAATTAATGTGCTAGAGTAACATTAAAGGGGTGTGGTGTATAATTTGTTTATGTAAATGGTAATCATGTCTTGTTAGTAAGAACGTTCCATAAATCTTTCCCCAATTGTTAAGTAGTCATAGATGGTAATTGCGTTAATAAATTTTTGTATGTTATTTTAATTGGACCATTGGTGGAATGCTTCTAAGTTGGGAATTGCATTAATAAAATTTATATATGATATTTTAGTTGGACTAATGTTGAATGCTTCAGAGATGACAATTTCATTTATTAAATTGATGTATGTTGTAATAGGAATTATGTTGCACCATGAACAACTGATATTTAAGATTGATTGATTGATCTATTGGATTTCGACTTGATTGTATTAGTGGGATTTAGACACCTCCTTGTTCCTCAAAATAGTTGCCATCCCTGACACCTTAAGTGGTCAAAGTCAATTGGATAAATCCTGGGCTTGAGCGTTTCTTATGTGTCCTAGAGGTCCTAGCCATGCAGGATAGGTTGGATGGGTAGTTCTTAAATGTTCAGTGACATGGTTGATCAACTATTTGTATTTATCTTCAATTGATCTTGATGCATTGAATCATGTCGCTATCTGATTATGTTAACGTGTTGGTTATGCTTCGTTATTTGTTATGATGATAAGTAGATTGTGTCGCTATTTATTTGTGTTAATGCATTGATTATGTTTTTTATTAATTTTTATGATGTGTCTCTATTAATTATGTTGATGAAGTGATTGTGTCATTATTAGTCATGATGATGTGTCGCTTGCAATGCTATCAATTATGTGTGATGATTCTGTTATCCTAAAAAAAAAATTACCTATTGTACTTCGTTTGTTTTCATAACGACGGGGTCATTACATATGGTATCAGAGTCAAGTTCAACCCTGCGACTTGGGATCATTACGCATTCCACTGTATTAAGAACTTGATTAATAACTTATCACTAACTAAAATTGAAATTTTTCCATGCAAGTAATCATGGTTATAGGATGTCGTGGAGGTAGACGATGTGGTGCTAGGGGAAGAGGTGTGACACCTCCCGTAGCATCCATGCTAGAGGGGTCTAACCCCCAAGGAGAAGAGAAAGTCATTGGGTAGGATCATATTGTTTTAGGGGATTTGGTTGGTTTGATGAGGTCCTTTTAGAGGATGTCAAAGGCCTTGATCAACCGATTAGATAGAGATGAGGCTAGGGTGCCTGTACCTAATGAGGGTTCACAATGCACTCCAGCTGGCAGTGGTAGCATTCATAGAGAACTTGAGAAGGTGAATTTTCTTGAGTTCATGGGTGCCATGGATGGATCAGCTGCCAAGGCATGGTTGAAGAACATGGCGATGTGCTTCACACTTCATGAGTACACCTCCAACAAGAAGGTCTGCATGGCAGTATTTCAGCTGAAGAGGAGTGTTCCTCTATGGTTGAAGACACTCCTACCTCAACTAAACATGGTCACGTGTCATGGGAATTGTTCGAGGAGCAGTTCTGGGAGAGTTATTTGTCAGAGGAATTCATTGAGCACTAGCTCAATGAGTTCAATGCCTTACGACAGGGTGGTCATATGTTGCCCGAGTATGAGGCCCGATTCATAGAGCTACTTATGTATGCTCCACACCTCAGCACGGAGAAGCTAAAGGTCAACAAGTTTGTGTTCATCCTTAACTTAAACATCTGTGCAAAGGTGAGGATCCTAATATCTCAGACGTTGCATGATGCGGTCCAGAAGGCCCTCATAGCTGAGGAAGAGTTGATCAATGTGGGTCAGGGTAGGACTCCTAAAATATTGACTGGACAGACGACATCTGGAGCACAACAGCATCAGACACCAACCAGACATGCATCAGGGTATCGAGATATGTCTAGAGGACCCATGTTCATGACACCTCGATGATTGACTCCTCAACAAAGGACTCCCTACAAAGGACCACCGCATCAGTAACAGTGTCGCATGTAGCGGCAACAGTTTAGGCATGTTTAATAGAATATACCAGGATCTCAAGCTGGAAGGCCAATAGATTCTACTTCGGGGACCAGGAGTATTGGACCAAAGACCAGATTTTGGAGATTCAGAGAGCCACATTACCAGTGATATTGTTCAATTGAGAGGGCCAGAGCAGTCGATTCAGTAGGACACACTGCAGCTGGAGATTTGGGAAAGGCCCACATGAATCATGCATCGTTGAATAACCGCCAGGTTGAGTACTAGTCCATTGTGCTCGATAATTCAAGTATAATCGCCAACCAAACTTTTAGTATTTTGATAGATCCAGGTGCTACAGAGAGCTTTATCGATAGTGCAACACTAAAAATAATTAAGGTAAAGGAATTCGAGCAGGACAAGTTTAGATAAGTAGAAATGGATTCGGGTGCCAAACAAAAGGTTGGAGGAAAGGTTGTGGACTGTCAAATTAACTTGGGATATTTTGTAAAAAATTCCAACCTATATGTCACGATATTAGGATCTTATGACATAGTGATCGATATGGACTGGTTGTAATTACATGATGCGATACTCAACTGTAAGATGAAATGGTTGAGTTTGAATAATGATGAGGGACATAGAAGAGTGATCATAGGAAGAAACCAGGGAGTGTACTTGAGGTTCATTTCTTCCGTATAGCTGCAGAAGAGCATGCACAATGGATGCAAGTTATATGTAGTCTTAGTGCTAAACTAAAAGGGAGAGGCAGGATGATTAGAAAAAATTCTATTAGTACGAGGGTTTGTTGATGTGTTCCTAGAAGAGTTACCATGTTTACTGCCCGAAAGAGAGTTGGAGTTTACAATGGACTTGAAACCTAGAACTAAATTGATAGAAAGAACACCTTATCGGATGTCAACACCTAAGTTACAGGAGTTGAAAATGAAATCGAAGGATTTGTTCAACTTGGGGCTTATACGACCAAGTGTGTCACCTTGGGGTGTGCCTATTATTTTCATAAGAAAGAAGGATGGATCGTGGAGACTTTGTATTGAATACCGTTAATTGAACAAGGTGACGATCAAGAACCAATATCTATTGCCAAGAATAGATGATGTGTTTGATCAAATGAAATGCGTGATGGTGTTTTCAAATATCGACTTGAGATCAGGTTATCACTAGTTATGAATTAAAGATGAATATATTCCTAAGATCGCCTTCAAGATGAGGTTCGGACACTATGAGTTTACCATTTTACCATTTGGACTGAAAAACGCCTCAGGGGTATTCATTATCTTGATGAATGGGGTGTTTCGCGAATACTTAAACAAGTTTGTTCAAGAATTCATTGATGACATATTGATATATTCTCGGACAACAGAAGAACATGATGAACATTTTCACTTAGTACTACAGTGTTTACAGGAAAAAACGTTATATAGGAAACTGTCGAAATGCTCCTTCTACCAATCAAGGATTCATTACTTAGGGAATGTTATATCCGGTGAAGGAATCAAAGTGGATCCAACGAAGGTAGAGGCTATTATGGAATGTACTACGCCGACAAATGTACCATAAGTGCGCATCTTTATGGGTTTAGCAGGATATTACCGGCAACTTGTCGAAGGTTTTTTGAAGATAGTAAATCCAATCACGGAATTGCAAAAATAAAAGAAGAAGTTTGTATGGACTGAGAAATGCGCAGAAGCATTTCAAAGGCTCAAGGATTTTTTGATGACAACGTCGATACTAAAGGTCCCCGACATGGACAAGGAATTCTTGGTATTCATGGATGCATCCAAGGAAGGTTTAGGCGGATTATTGATGCAAGACAGTTGAGTGATCACTTACATATCGAGGAAATTAAGAAATCATGAGGAGAACTATGCAATGCATGATTTGGAGTTATTGGAAATTGTATATGCCTTGAGAGTATGGAGACATTGTATGATTGGACGAAAATTTGAATTAAAAACATATCATTGTGGATTACAACACATATTTACGTAGAGTGACCTGAACATATGACAGAGGCGTTGGTCAGAACTACTTAGAAAATACAACTTCAATATTTCTTACATAAAAGGTGTTAGCACTAAGAATCACCCTCAGATTGCAAAAAGGATAATCTTAGTACCCATCAAATTATGTGTAAATGTAAATGAGTGATTAAAGGTCAAATGGACAAAACTCAGAATAATAATGTTTTAACTCAGAAATATGGGCTAGCATGCATAAGAAAATGAGGTGTTTATTAGCTTCAGTCAGTGAATGGGAGTAAAAATAAATTGGAGGAAGACTTAGTGAGGGAGGTGTAAAGGTTTTTTATTGACATCAGGTCTTCAAGCAGCCCAAGGAGGAAAAACTCAAACACAAGAACTTCTTGAATTCAAAGTTATGAACATTGAAGAACATCATAGCAATATTATAATCAAACATTCATCATAACACAACCATACAAATCTCATATGGATATTCCAATCATGAGTACTTCAGCATAAGAGGCAACAAGATGATATAAAGAGAAACTGACTTTCATTAATAAAAAATTCTCAAGTCCAATACATACATAACCAGAGAACAATCTACTTGGTAAAAAATATCACAATCAGGGAGCCCATATCAACCATTCGAACCTCCATAATCATTTAGAATATGTATTTATAACCCAAAAGGAAAGGCAACAACTAGAGGTGCGAGCTAGCCTCCCTCCCCTAGGATTCTCTAAAATGGTTACCATTCTAACACATGTGCTAATAGCTCTTAACAAACTGCTAAAAATTAGGAACCATGTTGGAAACCACTCCAACAAGAATTAAATGGCATGTATCCCTTTAAGTGCATTCCTTTTCATTGCCAAGTGTCTTCCAGGGGTTGTATGCTACCTTCATGCTGCCACCTGTGATCCTCGCTTCTCTCCACATTGTCAACCATCCAAAGGAGTCATGAGTTTGAATCCCTTGACTGCAAGGGCCAGTTCGTAGCGCCATTTAGTAGCGCATTGGGTAGCCAATTATGTAGTGCCCTTTGCAAAACAACTCTACAGATTTCGTAGCGCCTCCTCCAAAACAGGTCTATAGATTTTGTAGTGCCAATCCTATGTAGCTCTATATATTTGGTAGTGCCATCCATAAAAACAACTTTGTGGATTTGGTAGCACCATCCATCAAATGTTCCTACAGATTCGGTAGCGCCATTGCTAACACAGTCCTGCAAAATTGGTAGTGCCACTGTTAAGTTCAGCTAGGAGATTTTGTAGCACTTTGTAGAATCGATAGCGCCATTGTGTAGTTCAGCTAGGAGATTTTGTAGCATTCTAGGTAGCGCAGTTTTGCAGAACATACTATATAGACAATTCTGTAGCTCCATGGCACTACGGAATGTCTGTGTTTTTTTTGTGTGATGAGACCAATCCTTCAAAAAAAACACAAAAAACTTAGTTGATGGACTATGAGCCTGTAGATACCTGTATAGGTGGAAAAATTATACTTCCTTGATCACTTTACTCTTGCAAAAAGAGACCACCCATAAAAATGGATCTTATACCCCCAACTACTTCATCAACCTATCACTCCTCCTTGTTGCGAGAGAGCTTTCCTCTATCATGGCAACATGTTTTGCGAGAGATCTTTCCTATGGGCCAATTCATCCTTGAAATGCTGCAATTCTTCCTTGATATTTATATTTTGAGACTGAAAGCCTATGTTTTTCCTGTAGAGGTTATTAAGTTTGTTATGGAGAGGCGGGGTTCTTTTTGCTGAAAATTTTTCCAAATCAAGGGTGTTATTGTATATATCCATGAGCTCCTTCATCTTAATTCTCTCAGTCAAGCTTTCTTCTTTCAAACGAGCAACCTCCTTCCTAGCCTCCCTGAGTTTTCTGGTCAATCTTTTGAAAGTGTGATTACTATGACCAAGGGTAAACCACAACAGACAGGTATGACTACAGAAATCAGCTCAATTCCAACATGTGATATATAAACTAGTGTTGAATATGAGGAAGAAGCCTACCTCGATCCAATCGTTTGTTTTTGTTCCACCATTGAGCACTTTGACCCAAAGCTTTACACCTACAAGAAGTTCTCAACAAACAAGCGATGCAAGTATATAGTGACAATACATAAAATGAGTTAGCTCATCAGATAACACAATCCATTAATAAACATTACAAACATGCCCATGGATAATAATAATATATTTGCAAGATATCGATAGGACGGGAAAGGAGTACTTCTATTAATAATTGATCAACAAAAGTATCAACATTACAGACTTTTGTGTCGACATGGTTCGAAACCAAGTTCCTTCCAATTGGGTCTCCACCACTTCAATCCTCCACCAAAGGCAAGCTCATAGCAAAGAGGTAATG
>JASDQU010013334.1:31886-46640 GCA_032191745.1 Picea mariana
AAAAACCAGCTTAAAACCATTTTTGAATTAGTCCATTAGACAAAATAATAGCATAAAACTATATCAAATGGGTAAAAATGTTTTATAAATAGTAATAAAATCAAAATTTACTATGTCATTTTCATTTTCACCCAAAATAGTGCAATTTGGACTAACATACCTCCAGAAATCAAACGACGATTGCGAGAGCAATAGGCAATAGAATCGCAAACTGTATGGACCAGGTAACTCTTCATCCCATCCTCTTCAAATTCAATGGTTTACAATTTTGAATTAGGCTCCATTTTTTTAGTTTTTAAGGGCACAAATTAAGTTTTTCAGTATACGCGGGTTTCTACTAATATGTCGCGTATACAACACCTACCGTGTACGATTTGTGTACCTCACTATTGACCAATATGAAAGATCAGCTGACAGAGTGAAAGAAGGGGGCAAAGAAAAACTTCGGGTTTGCCTCTATCCTTTGTAGCTTCTTTTTTTAGCAGATCCCAAGCCTAGGACCTAGAGTGGAGATCATTCCTAGAGGGCCACGTGATCCAACTATGGTGCGATGGATCGAGTTCATGAGACGACAGGGGGGAGGTAGGGTGGTGACACCCTACAATGATGATTTTTTCTTCTGGTGGAGGAGACAATCATAGCTCTCGATAACTATCCCTATGCGGGAATTGATTTCAGAGGTGATCCTGATATGCCGCTTCCACCAGGAGCTGCCTACGGCGCCATAGGTAAACAATATTTTTTATATATTTCATTTTTTGTATTTAAAAGAACAAAAATATTTTTTGGATGGTGTTTTTAAATATTAACTCGATACTTGTGTGGTTGCATACATGGGTCCGCAAAGACCAGAGGGATTCCTACGATATAGGTGGAGGCACTGGGGAGGTGAGGCAGTGGGAGGAGAGGTAGAGTGAGTCCTTCAGGACGTGTAGGGCAACCTGTCGCATTTGACATAGAGGATTCCTATGGTTCATGTGGAGGATCTACTTGAAGCCATGTAGAGGCAGGTTGTCGGTGTACCTAGAGCATGGGTACGACTCTTCCGATGTCTCGCCAACGTTGTGGTTTGCTATCGCAAGACTCATCTGACGCCACAGGCGTAGATGTCTTGGGACATGTATATCGGTTGTATATTTATTTTTTAGGGTTTTAGCCCCAATTTTGTAATATAAAACACCATATTTTTTGGAAATATATAAAGAGGGATCTTTGGCTGTACTTATATCTTACAATGTGTACATTGATTTAATGGTTTTCTTTGCTTTATTAATGTGACAAATGCCAATTCAAAACATAATTAGCGTAGGCATCAGATACATTATTAGAACTTCTAGGAATGTGAAAGTATGTAATAAAATCAAATTGTCGTTCTAAAAGACATACCTGTAGGAAACGGTGGAGTAATGTCAGATCACGCACATGGTAACGACCATTCAAGTGACATACGACTAACGAAGAATCTAGGTGCACCTTTATAGAGAGAATACCATGTGAGATAGCATCACGCAATAATTCTATGACGACGTTGTATTTGGCCACATTATTCATGGATGGCCCTAGGCATACGCCACCTAAAGACACCAGCAGACCCTTGGGCGAGTAAATCACCCAAGCAACGAAAGCTAAGTTCCATGTATGACCACTGGCTCTGTCTGTGAATCCTACATAGACCAAAGACTCCGTTGACATCTACCAACAAAAGGGAAAACTCAATAAGCAAGCCAAAGACAAAAAAGGGGAAAGGGTGTATATGCACTAAATTTACATTAGTATACAAAGGGTTTCACCCAAGCCTAGGGCTCAAGCCTAATACATTTTTAAGTAGAGCCCATTTCTGGGCTCAACCAATTTATTCCCTTCATAATCTTCCAACTCGTAGGCTCCTTTTTCTAGAACACGTCGCACGATATAAGGATCGTGCCACATGGGTTTAAACTTGCCTACCCCTAGCGGTTCTTTGGCTTGGTCATAAAAGAGGACCAATTCACCCTCAGCATACAACCGAGGATAGACAGACTGATCATACTGAACCTTGACACATTTCTTTTTTGCCTCGATAGTCGTAAATGCATCCCGACACTACTTGTCAAGACTCTCTAGGTGTACAAGGCGTCGCTCTAAATCCAAAGTGTCAGGTAGGAGCTCAACTGCCAATTTGAGAGAAGGTATTTCGCATTCAACGGGAAGTATTGACTCCACACCGTGTACTAACTAAAAAGGAGAAAAACTGGTGGTAGTCTTAACCGAGGTTCGGTATGCCCAAAGTGCGGGATACAACATGTTGTACCAGTTGGAATTGCTCCAACTGACAGTTTTTTGCAAGATGGTCTTGAGAGACTTATTGATGGCCTCTACTTGCCCATTTACCTGGGGGTAATAAGGAGATGAGTGATCATGTTTAAACCCCATATTATATGCTAGTTCTATCATCATTTCATTTTGAAAATGATTGCCATGATAAGTGACAATCTCACTCGGGATACCAAACTGGGCGATAATTTGGTTGAATACAAAAAAAATTGCAGTCTTCCCATCAGATTTCATGGTAGGCATGGCTTCGTCCCACTTGGTGAAGTAGTCGACAGCCACGATAATGTGTTGATGCCCCCCAGCCGAAGTTAGGTTGCAATCAACGAAATCTACTCCCCAATTGGTGAAGGGACCGATGATAATGACTAGGTGAAGAGGGGTTGGGTGCGAGTGAATTTTTCGAGTGAACACCTGGCAGGGGTGACACTTCTTAACCACTTCAATACAATATTTAAATATGGTGGGCCATAAGTAACCGGCTCACAAGATTTTTTGGGTTGTCACAAGCCCGGATAGATGACCACCACAAGCCCATTTGTGGAAATCATTAGTAACTAACTCGTCTTCCTTGTGAGTTAAGCAACGACGTAAGATACTATCTATTCCTCGACGATACAAATTTTCGCCGACGATTGTATAATTTTTGGCTTGGTATCTAACATGTCCTCGATCATCTCGCGAGAGATGCTAAGTGAACTTCAAGGTTTGAAGATATAAAACAATATCTCCATACCAGGGGTCAGACGACGAGACGAGGAAAATGTGTTCATCTACGAACGAATCGACATGAATAACATCTTCATCTAACCATGGGAAATCAAATTTTAACTCTGCAAAAACTAGTGATTTCTTGGACTTGGTCGAAGCAAAGTCGAGATCAAATTCTTGTAAGATGAAAATCCATTTATTATATTTTCCGCCTATGATACATCTAGTGAGAACGTATTGAAATGGATTAACATCGACAACCACAGTAGTTTTGCAAAGCAATATATAGTGTCGTAAATGTTGGACTGTGTGGACGGCAGCCAAATCTAGCTTTTCAATGTATGAGTAATTACGTTCAGGACCAATTAAATTTCGACTGAGATAGTAGATGACATGCTCACGGAGCTCATCATCCTCCTGAACTAGAACCATACCAATGGTATCTTCAAACGCGGCGATATACAACAAGTAATCTCTACTGTAATCAATAGATTTCAGCAGAGGGGCTGATACCAAGGCTTTCTTTAAAGCATCAAAAGATTGTTGGGCTCACTCATCCCAAATAAATGGGGTTCCTTTCTTCAATAGGCGCATGAAACCCTTAGTGATATTGGCATAATTCACAATAAAACGATGCAAAAAGTTAGCTTTCCCCTATAAACCTTGAAGTTCTCTAATCATGCACGAGGGAGGCAACTGAAGAATTGCCTCAACCTTAAGTGGATCTACCATGATCCCTGTCTCAGAGACTAAGAATCCTAAGAGATGGCTAGATCTAACGCAAAAGATGCATTTATGAGGATTGAGTCAAATTCTATAGTAGAGACATATTTCAAAAACCAGTCAAAGGTGCATATCATGATCCACTCTCTTGCGAGGGTGAGCAGCAAGATCATCAAGGTAAGCTTCAAATATGTGTTTGAGATCATGAAAAGAAAAATTCATGGCTCGTTGGAAGGTTGCTCCAATGTTTTACAAGCCAAAAGGAATTTTTCAGTATGCAAACGTGCCCCAAGGACATATGAATGTCATCTTATGTTGGTCTTTGGGTTTGATCTGGATTTGGTTATAGCCTGAAAATCCGTCCATAAAAGAAAATATTTTTCTTCCTGCACACTTATCGAGAATCTGATCAATGAAAGGCATGGGGAAGTTATCTTTAGGACATGCCTTGTTCAGGTCACGAAATTCCATACACACGCAAATGGTTCCTTGATTTTTATTCACAGGAATGAGGTTGGATACCCATTCGGTCAAGGGAACCAGGTAGATAAAGCCGACATTAAGTAGCTTCTCTACCTCTACCTTAACAGTGGGCGCCTTTCTAGGATTAACAACTCTAAGACATTTTTGAACAGGTTCAGCATCCGAGTAATTCCTAACCTCATGTTCAACAATACGGGGGTTGATCAATGGCATCTCTTCATATGACCAAGCGAATACGTCTCAAAATTCTTTGAAGAGGTTGGTGTAGATCAAAATCTCTTCTGGCGAACAATCTGCACCTATATTTACATTTTCGATCTTGCCAGGGGTACAAGAGATATCGATCTATATGGTAGGAGAGATACTCGCCATATTCCCTTTGGTGTAAATGCCATGTGTATCAAGTGGAACTACGGAGTGACCGACTATCTCACTCAGTGTAGATCTAAAATCATATCGCTCAATTCTTTCAAGACTTGGGAGAAAATAAGATCAATGATGCATATAGTCCCAAGGTCTCTCGGAAACATTCATGGCTTCAAAGATGGGTTCATCCGAAGGCAAAGTCTCATCCAAGAAATCATGTGAACAAGATAATTAAGTGGTCCACACGGGCCAAAGAACTGGATCCTCCTCGACCGTCTGCGAGGGAACAAGATCAGGATCGGCATAAGAGTCAAGGATAGCTTGATATGCAATCTATGTTACCAATAGTGGCATATCCATGCCAGCATGTGACTGACCTTCAATCGATGAAGTCAGAGAAGGTAGGGTCCAAGGGTCACTAAAATAATAAGTGCAGAAAGGGATGCACCTCTCTACTGAAGCGGGCATACTGGACATGGCGTAAAATTGGTGAGTCAGTGCCGAGAAGTCGAAAGTACCCATGAGGGAAGAATACATTCTGACATCGATATTCTCAGTTGCCGGTTGAGAATTGTCGACCACAAGGATCAAAGGTCCAACAGATGCGTTCAGGCTAGAGTACGCAAAGGATAACTGGTTGATCATCACAATATCCCCCTGATGAGGAAAACAAAGCGTGCAGAAAATGGACGATACGATGATGACCATAGCATAAGTCCAATTGTGACCTAGTAACAGGTTATAATCGAGAGGTGCATCAACTACCTCTACTTCCACCTCTACCGTCTTTCCACCTAACTGGACCGGAAAGGTGGGGAGAACACCATGAGGGCAGAAGGAATGACCGTCGAATGCGGTCAACATGGTCGACGACTTTGAAAGGGTTGGAGAACCGATAGCTTTCCAATAGACTAAGGACATCAAGCAAGTGGCAGCACCTTCATCAACGACTGCTCGTTTGATGGTATATTTATAATACTCCATGTGGATTTGGAAAGCCACATGGTAGGGTAAGCGAGGCTTCACGTTCGTGACATCAAACTTGATGATCTTCGAGCCACTAGGTTCTAGAGCTCCTAAGGTAGAGAGTAAGGAATTCCTTTATGATGGACACGTATGGAGTACCTCCAAAGCAGACATCACGCAAGGTGTTTGGCCCAGATCCTCAACAATAGAGTAGTTCTAGGTGGCTCTAGCATTAGGGTTATGGGTAGAGCACTTGAATACTCCTTTCAGAATACAAGGTGGTGGCTCTGGTTTCTCGATCTATAAATTCTTCTCTGGGGGTGGAGGAGGAGCTTCTAGGCTGGTACTAGCTTTTGAAGATCCGTAATCTCGAGAGCGAGTGGCTATATCGATTTTTGTGTTGACCATATTGATACAAACACAGTCGCCATCTTGTGGTGGTGGGTTCTGACTCCCACCAAGCGCATTTCCAGCATTTGAAGAACTCAAGGCTAAGTGTTGGTTGTGAGTAAAAGGATTTGTTAGCACAGCGGAAAGAATATTTAAAAGCCTCACAACCTCCACAAGTTTGGGGCATAAGTGTGTAAGGTGATCACCAGTACAGATTTTACAAGGAAACTTAACCTTACGCTTTTCTTTCTTTCCCTCTCCAGCATTATCGTTATGTTTTCCATTATTATTCTTGTCCTTGGGTTTATTATTCCCACCTCTACACTTATATCAACCTTTTTGTTTATTCCCATCTGGTTTCTGGTCACCATTTGGGTTTTTCGACGACTGCATGGAATGTACATCCGTCGATTGGGTGGGTTTGGAGGATCCAGATGAAGTTGGTCCTCCGACAAACTTCGTTGCCGAGTCTATGGACTTTACATTGGTGGACTCCACAATGCCATCGGCATGGGGCCCAAGACTTTGTCTAGGATCATGAGTCGACCGCGATGCGTCAGTGAGAAGGTGGTATAACATCCCAGATTGAGCATAGATCAAATCAAATTGTTGGGCTCTAAAAATAGCCTCTTCCTCGCTGAAGACCCCGGAAGTAGCAACGTCCTTTGAAATAAGATCGTGAAAAGACTTTAAAAACCATTCTAAAATAAAGGTCGTGGGTACGGGAGTCTTAACTAACCACCTTCGCCTACGCCATTCCTAGATATGGTCCGAAATATGAGTGTCGGTACCCTGGCGTAAAGTTGACAAAAGTTCAAGGCTAGCATCGTAATGAACAGGTAGTTGAAAATGGTTAAGAAAGGCTAGCACTAACTATTGAAAAGACCCATATGACCCCCTAGGTAGCTCAATATACCATTGTGATGCAATCCTGATAAGAGTGCGTTGAAACAATCATAATCTAATAGAATCGTGATTCAAATAATTCGATGAGCACCAGAGGTGAAAAGTAGTGACGTGATCACCAGGATCCTCGCCATTCTTACCCTCAAACTTTGGAATGTCTGAAGGAAGCTTGGTGGCAACAGGGGGCCATGCGGGATCATGAATCACTGGGTCATTCATTAGTTTAGACAAATCTGGCAGATTAAGCATGGCTAGAAAGGGAATACGGGGTTGCGACACCTGACCCCATCCTCCCACAAAACACTGAGTATTAAGAGTTGTGTTCCATCCAGGATTCTGGTAAGGACCAGAACCTTGTCTGGAATTAAAAGACACTCCTCCAGGTGGATTCGTGAAATATGGATTGGGCATCATTCCAGCATGAATGTCCTAATAAGGGTTATGAAAATTTCCTCCAGTTGGATTAGCTCCAAACTGAGGGTTGTTAAAACTGCCCCCAACTGGATTAGATCCAGGTTGGGTGGTGCCCAAGACATAATACTGATCTCCTCCGGGTGGGAATCCGAAGGATTGAAGTGGATTCGTTATGCCAAAAGTATTGGTCGAATTCGACACCGAGGGGATAGGGATATAGGGCAGAACTTTTCCGCCAGCTTGGTTGTTCCATCCAGTCGTAGAAGGATTAGACCTGGGGTTAAGGAAGGGGACACTTCCTACATTAGGATTCACTTGGGGAACATGAGAGCTACCAAATGGAAAATGAGTGTAAGGAGGTGTAGTGCCCCCAGTTCCAAGGCTGGTGTTATGGCCAGCAGCTGGGATGGCAGTCGAAAACTGCGAAGTGAAACTTGGCATACCATAAGAAAATGGACTAGTATCCATGGGGATGGTCTGAACATTGTAACTCGGTGAGTGGCCAAAACCCCCAAAAGGGTTAGAGGCAAGAGGCAAATCATTGACTACGGGTCGAGCCATAGTACCGATGTAGGCCTCCGGCACTGCAACTGTAGCGACTACAGGTGTCGAAGGAGTGAAATTAACTATAGTGGGATTGGGAGTTGATGAACTCCCAATGATCTGAATACTAGACTCAGTACTCATCCTTGTGGGATCACAAGTCTGAAAAGTGGATGTGCGTGTACCACTCACGATAACTCTACACCTTTTAGAAGGCAATAGCTCGAAAACCGGTGGTAACTGTAACAACCGACGGGACCTGCAAGGAAGTTGGTATGACTCCACGATGACTTATGACTCTCAAGAAATAAAAAGATATCTTAAGGCCAACTAGTAATCAAAGAGCATACCAAAAAGTCAAACAACCAATATGCATGCAAACGGGCTAAATTGGCTGAGTGGCCTCCGTCGCTAAAGAAGGTATGCCTCATCCAGGAGGGACCTGAGACTTCCTGTTAAAATTTGGAGGTAACAGAATTAGTTATAAGGGCCCTCATGGGCTTAACAACTAGTCGGTCAGACCCCCCAGGAGAGGTAATCTTCCATAAAGGTTGTGTCTTGTCTGACCCCTATCTGACTCAGGATACAAGCAAAATAACCCCTACAAGTAACCTATGAGAAACCTAAATCAAGCAAATAATCAACCACTGTATAACCTATGCATAGGAGAATAGTTGTAAGTCTGAATTACCGTATGGGAAGGGTAGCAAAGCCCAAAACCTTGAAAGTATCGCCTCTCATAGAGGTATGGATACTAGCAAGATCCCCAAATACGAATAAATCCACAGAAATATCTCTGACGCTAGGTGAGTTTCCAGGGGTTATCCCTTCAACAAACTTCGCGTGACCTCGTGCTTAACTCCAGTGTGAGCGGAGCCTCCTGATATTACCAATTATACAATGGATTTCTCAACTCCCTGTCTCAGACACATATGTTGATTTAATTTCCTTGGAGAAGTTTACTCACAAAATCCTATTCCAAGGCACTAAATCCTAGGCTAGTTTGTGCACCCTAAACAATAAAATTGTTACTAAGCAATTTTAGTTTAAAGTGTAAATTTTATTGGTTGTGATTACTCAAAAAGGTATGGAAATGAAACTCATGGTGTTATGACTCTGCATAAAAATAAAAATAGATATAATGCAAAGCCTAAATTTAACTTTCCAGTGAATGATATGCTAAAAAAAACAATGAAATCTTCAATTTTAACTCTGGAACTCAAAAGTAAAATGCAGTCTTTCGCTAAATGTGCTAAGCTAATGATAAAGGTTCCAAGACAAAAATACCAACCAATGCAAAATACCTATTTTTTTTTATTTTCAATGTATTAAAAAGAAAATGCATGGACTGATAAGCGACTTGATATATAACTTATACTGTGTATAAAAGCAATCACTCGAGCAGAATACCAAGCAGCTAAGCAGACAGCCCAACTACCAAGGACAAATCAAAAATGGAAAACAAAGAGAAAGACACCGCCCAAAAATTCAAATCCAAACAGGTTTCCTGTCATCGCAGATAATCTCAACAGGCACCAGAGAGACCTAAGAAGGCTCAGTGATCTTCAAAACCTACCCAGCAGTCACTAAACCAAGAAAGCAAACAAGGGGAAGTGGTATACGCGATTGTTCAAGAGAAAAGGGCATATATATGCATGTTGCAGTGGGACAACAAGTGTGTATACGTGGCTGTCAGGGAAAAAAGGGCGTATATCTTTTAAAACAAGTCTAGGCAAGGGTAAAAGACTGAAAAACTCAGACCCAAAGTGAACAGACTCTATCCAACTATGATACGACAAGAAACACAAAGGAAAAAGAGCAATGTAAGAATAAAAAATACTTCAACCCTTAGAAGGATGTTATATCCCCAGTGGAGTCGCCAATTCTGTTATAAGGGAAAAACTCTCTATGGCCAAGGGTAAACCACAACAGACAGGTACGACTGCAGGAATCAACTCAATTCCAGCATGTGCTATATAAACTAATGTGTAATATGAGGAAGAATCCTACCTCGATCCAATCATTTGATGTCATTCCATCATTGAGCACTTTGACCCAAAGCTTTACACCTGCAAGAAGTTCTCAACAAACAAGCGATGCAAGTATATAGTGACAATATATAAAATGAGTTAGCACATCATATAGCACAATCCATTAATAAACATTACAAACATGCCCATGGATAATAATCATATATTTTCAAGATATCGATAGGATGGGAGAGGAGTACTTCTATTAAGAATTGATCAACAGGAGTATCAACATTACAGACTTCTGTGTTGATATGGTTTGAAACCAAGAAACCAAGTTCCTTCCAACTAGGTCTCCACCACTTCAATCCTCCACCAAAGGCAAGCTCATAGAAAAGAGGTAATGAGGTCCTCTCAACAATAAGGAAATATCTTGGGGGCTGAACACTATGTTCATACTTGAGGGACAAAGGGATGCAAACTCAATATGAAGTAATTTCTCCAAAGTAACTTTGCTCTCAAAGTTGAATGCTTTTTCCTCTTTTTCCATAGCTCGAAATTGTGCTCTTATAGCCTCCAGAATGCAACTGAAGGGCCGAGTAGCAACGTTTCCAATATATGGAAGGCCAAAGATCAGAGATCTTATGTCATGACATGGAAACCCAGCCTCATTTTGTATTTTCTAGCACAAATCTCGATATACACGAGTTGTAGTGGAGCAGCAAGCGTATACACATCTTGCAAAGCAGTTAGGGAGCGTATATGTGGAAAAATATATATTTTTGGCTCTGGATTTATCAAAAAGGGGTTGATAAGTCTGCATAGGGAAATGGAAAAGATCCCTCTATGCAAGATAGAAATGGTGAGGCAAATCTTGCTATAACAATCAAGGGTGTTACTGTATATATCCATGAGCTCCTTCATCTTAATTCTCTTAGTCAATATTTCTTCTTTCAAACGAGCAACCTCCTTCCTAGACTCCCTAAGTTGTCTGATCAATATTTTGAAAGTGTCATTACTAGGTGGAGTGTTGATGTTGATAACCTCAACAGGATTATCAACGCCTTTACCC
Source organism: Picea mariana (assembly GCA_032191745.1). Classification (NCBI taxonomy): domain Eukaryota; kingdom Viridiplantae; phylum Streptophyta; class Pinopsida; order Pinales; family Pinaceae; genus Picea; species Picea mariana. Next base: position 42,741 of record JASDQU010013334.1, read on the forward strand.
ATATCTGTATCTTTCCTTGGAACTGAAACCTTGGGTAGGAATTCTCCTTCAACAGCCTCCTTGAGGGTTGATGATCTAGTAAAAGGCTTCTTGATTTTGATCTTAGCTACTGGAGAAGGTGAAGAGAAATGCAAGTTCATTCCCCTCTTGGTTGTGGCTTTGGTGGATGAAGGGACTTCTTCCAATTCAGGTGCAGGAGGAGGTGAAAAGTCTCTTTGTGGAGAGTGATGAACCTCCCTCTCTTCTTCTTCATTTTCCTCGCTGAATTATTTTCTTTGAGTAGTGGGTTTTCCTTTTCCTTTCCTGCTTGTTCTTACTGGGAAAACACTACTAGATGTAAAAGGGCTCTACATCTTAGACTGAGGGGTAGAGGCTATATCCAGCGGCATGTGGGCAGAGACAATGAATTGTTCCCAAGGAAATTTCCTCTTCTTCAACTCTTCCATCACCAACATCCCGATCAACCCAGAGTGAAAGACACTAGTGTCCACAGCCTTGGACTTGGATTGGACTCTATTAGACATCTTCCCCATGCTCCTCAAAAGGTAGAAAGAGATATTCATTGCATCTTTACCAGTAAAATGTAGCAAGAGCCTGATATGGTACTGGTATAACATGTTAAACCTTCCCTCACATGTAAAGTATCTCTAGATGATATTCAACATTTATCAAAACCTTCCCTTTCTGGTAGCCTTGTTTCTCGAACTGATCTCCTCAATACTGGAGTATGAGGATCTTCTTCTTGTTTTTCATGTTCTTCTGTAGAGTATGATTCATCATCCTTTAAATCAAACTCTATTTTCTCTGGTTCTTCCTTACTTGGTAGGACTTCATGTTTAACAGCATCCTTCATTTCTCTAAATACCACATCTTGGTTATACACAACTTTCTTAGTTTCTAGGTTCCAAATCTTATAACCTTTGAGACCATCTTTATACCCAATAAAGATACACGTTCCATCCTTCTTATCTAACTTACTCATTTTTTCCTTTGGAACGTGAACATAGGCTTCACAGCCAAATACCTTGAGATGTGTAAGAGAAGGTTTCTTACCAATCCATACCTCTTGTGAAGTCTTTTCATCTAGCACTGATGAGGGTGATTTGTTGACCAGGTAACATGTAGTACCCACTGCCTATGCCCATAATTCTTTCCCTAACCTGGCACCACTGAGCATGCACCTTGTTTTTTCCATTAGCGTCAAGTTCATCCTTTCTGCAACTCCATTCTGATGAGGTGTATATGGGGTAGTCTTATGCCTTTCTATACCACACTTCTTACATAATTATTCAAAATCATTCTCTTAGAAATATCTGTCATTATCTGTCCTCAACACCTTAATTATTTTCTTTGTTTGATTCTCAACAAGAGCCTTAAACTCTTTAAACATGTCAAAAACCTCAGATTTCTTCCTGAGGAAATATATCCAAGTATCCCTCTAGAAGTCATCTATAAATGAGACATAGTACACAGATTTTACCAATCATGGAACTAACACAAGTCCAAACGCATCATTGTGAACTAGCTGTAAAATTATGTATTCCCTCATTGCACCAGAGGGGAATCTTACCCGATTTTTCTTCCCATATACACAATGTTCACAGAAATCAAAATCCAGAGAGCAGTTATACATACCTTCAACCATACCTTTACTTTGTAGTAGTCGAAGACCCTTCTCTCCGATATGCCCCAGAATTTGATGCCACATCATAACCTTTTCTCCAGAGACTGTAGGAGTTCTTTCTTCTTTGATGCCATCACTAATAGTTCTTCCTTTCATCTTATATAGAGTTCCAAACCAAACTCCCTTCAGCAACACCATTGCTCCTCGAACCATCCTACAGGTTTCCTTTTCAAATATTGTTTTTACCCCTGCATCGTCCACTTTGCTTACAAAAATCAAATTTCTAGCCAATCCTGGGATGTGTAGAACACCAAGTAGTGTTCTAATCCTTCCATCTATGAGCCTCAACTTGACGTTTCCTCGACCTATGATTCTAGTTGTCGAGTCATCACCTAGGAAAAAATTACCTCCACCATACCTTTCATATTCATAGAACCACTCCCTGTGGGGATTCATATGAAAGGATGCACCTGATTCAACCAACCATGCTTCATGATCTGGATGTGTGCTTGAAGAATCCAATTACACATCCCCTACTTCTTCCTTGGAGGTCTTTTCTTCTGTAGAAGGAGCTTCCTTAAATCCCTTATTTTTATCAACTTTGGATCTACACTTCTTCTTGTAGTGCCCTTTTTTTCCACATCTCTAACATGCCTTTACAAAATTTCTAGTAGATTTAGATCTCCCACTTGACGACTTAGATCTATTTCTTTCCTGGGAGCGTCCTCTTGAAAATAATGCATTTTTTATTTGTCCTTCCATGTTCTTCCATCTCATCTCCTCCAACAACAAGGACAATACCACTTCATCAAACTTCAAGGCAGTTGTATTACTACCTATGGCCACAACCAAACTATCCCACGAGTCTGGTAAAGAGCACAGTAAACTTATACACTTATCTTCATCTGAAATTTTAATCTCAACATATATTAACTCACTTACCACAGTGTTGAAGGCGTTCAAATGCTCTTCTAGTGAGTCTCCATCTCTCATCCTCAGATTATACAACTTCTTTCTCAAGAATAGTTTATTTACTAGGGACTTATACTGATACAACTTCCCCAACTTATCCCATAAATCCTTGGTTGTAGCTTCCTCTGACACATTCAGTAATATTGAATCTGAGAGACACAGTCTGATTGTGATCTTTGCCTTCTGATCCAACTTTTTACAGTCATCTATTGAAGTTCATGTAGGTGAATTACATGGATCCATCGTGATCCACTGATCTCTATCCACCAAAAAATCTTCCATCTTGAGCTTCCACAGCTCAAAACTTTGCCCATTAAACTTCTCCATCTCCATTTTTGAACTGATCACCATTTCTTTTCACCTGAAAAAACAATACCATAGATATCCCACTGTAACAAGGCTATCATAGTCCCGAGCCAAACCCTTGACCACAAAGGCATCCCCCTAAAGACAACAAAGATTTGATACCAAATGTAGATTTTAACCTTGTACAATTATTTACTGCAAACAAATTTTAAGTAAAAGAACATAAAAGATATAATGACAAATACAAACATTACATAGAGATTTTTCCCCTCGAAACCCAAACTGGTAAAACTAGAATATTCTATATTCATTCATAGTGATACATTGTTTACAATACAATATACATATAGGAGCCAGTGGTATCCATAACCCTAACCCAATGACCTAGATTAGTCAACAACCCTAATTCATTAATCAAAAATAGAAAACCATCGAAAAAAACCATGTGTTGAAAAGTCGCCCAACAATGGACACAAAAATCGAGGCAACACAAAAAAACCGAGGCAAAAATGTGGCACATTTCCCAAGGCAAAAAAATTTTGGGGGGCGTTTCACCTGAACCCCCACGCAGCTATCTCCCCCTTACACGTCCAACGCAATGTAGCAAACATTGGAACTAGTCATGCAAAGAATATAAAACACACCCAACACCTCCATGTCGATGGCCACCACTACCACATAAAAAATGGAACCAAGAGGTATCCATATATTAAATATCTTGCATTCTCATGCACATCTGTGCAAGTCTACAACATTTCCATCCTTAGGTATTGGCGCAAGTTCATGATTGATCCTTGTGCACATAAATATACAACTAATAGGGCATCCAACATGCATTCCCCTCACGTGTAGGTTCTCATGACTCTGCATGTGATCAAGTAACATGCATAGCGGATTTTTTCAGGATCAATCAAGGCTCCTCGACTGCCTCGTCAGGTGTTAAACCTGTCATAGAGACTAGGCTCTCCCTTATTCTTGTCACGCTTCCTTGACCCCTG
>JASDQU010013334.1:46717-66907 GCA_032191745.1 Picea mariana
AGGGAGTCTTCCATTCCATTCCAACCTCTCCCAAAGGAAACTAAATAAGTCCATATAGACTTCGGTGTTCATCTGAGGGAATAAATCACCATCTGAAAAATCTATATCGATGAGTCGAGTTTGCTCGACTTTCCTCTGTAGGTATTTTATGACCACAACTCACAGATCAATGAATTCTACAGGGAAAACAAGCTTGGGAATAACACCCCGAGCAGTTGCAGAGCGGCCCGTGGTCAGAAACCTGTGCTGGTATATGAACATGACAAGGGGGCAAGAATGTAGGTGTGAGTTCATAGAATGTTGAGAAGGATCCAGGACTGAATATGAAAATAATCGTACAAGGCATAATGACTTGGACAATGGGCGAGGAAAAACTTATAGATAGTCCCGAGGAGGTGATGCAAAAGAAGCTTCAAATGGTCATTAAGGGGAAATTTGCATAAAAAACTAATCATTAATAATATACATGACCCCAAAATACAAAGAAATTTAGATGGATACCTAGGTAATAAAGGACACGAATATCAACACGACTGTGAGAGGAAGTGATGCTCGGGAAAGTAGTTGTTTCACCGACAATTAATCTAAAAGGTATTGACATTCATTTGGACTTTAATTGACTCAGACCAGCAACGACAAGATGGTGACCAAAAAGGTACACACAGCATTTAACGAACAAATAATAGAAACATTGCATGGACTTCAAACTTGGAAAATACTAAAGGGAAAAATATCTGACAAAAACCTCTCTGACCATTATGGTGTGATCCGGGTTGGCCAAACTGACAATAAATCTAGACTCCTGGACGAGTGATAGTTGAACAAGTCCTTCCTTTATTGACAATATAAGAAACAACAATGCAAAATAGAAACCTACCTATTTTATTCACTCCATCTGATAGGAGGGCTACGGGTCTTATCTTAATGGGAAGAAATGTAGGGATTTAGGAAGGCTCCATTCACCCATCCTGGGCAAATAATGCCATTGAGTTGTGTGAGCCTGACAACTCTGGATTCACAAATTTCCTCAACTATGAAGGGTACAAGCCAATGCATTTGCAATTTCCTCGGATTCTTTTGATACTTATTGTCATACAACAAAACTTGATCACCTAACACAAAAGTCTTAATCTTAATTTGCCTATCATTCCAAGATTTATGCCTATCCTTTTCTACATTTTGGTGGAAATCTACCAGAAATTGAGCCTTATCCAATTCTAACAACTCTACAACCCATTCCACAACTGATTTTCCATTTTTCATATGAGTTACTTGTGAAATATATAATCTTGGGGTGATGAACTCGATGGGGACGACTACTTCTCTGCCATAAACCAGTTAGAATGGAGTATACTTATGCATCCTCTTTTTAGTTGTAGTGTAATCCCATAATACTGTTGGAACTATTTCATCCTAGTCATCCCTATTGGCACAACATACCATGGTTAACCCTCTCTCCATAATCTTGTTAAAGGATTCAACTATATCATTTTCTTTTGGATGATACCGGTTACTTTTGTGATGTTGAATTAAGAAATAGTGGGTGAAAGTGGTTATAGTCTCGTTGATGAAATGTGCACCCTAAGAACTAGTCAAACTCGAGGGGCACCCAAATCAAGTGATGATGTTCTCAAAAATAAACCTAGCCATTGTATATGTGGAGCAATCTCTAACCGGTTCTACTTCATCCCATCGGGTGAGATAGTTGGTAGCAGTGATGATACACCTTTCTTTCAAGTGCTTAGCTAGCGGATTAATCAGTCCTATGAAATCAACTACCCATTTATCAAAGGCTTTAAGAGCCCAAATATAATGTAAAGGAAACCCATCTCCGTGCGATAGCTTACCGACCCTCTGACAAGCATCATAAGCCTTGGTGTAATCCTTGGCATCTTTGAAGACAATAGGCCACCATAATCCTGCTTGAAGTATCTTCTGGGTAGTCGCTTTCCCTCCAACATGTCCTCTCGCAACACCATTATGACATTCCCACAAGATATTTAGTCTCTCATCATCAAAGGATGTTGTCTGTTAGTCCCTAAAGTTACACTTGACTGTGAGAGGGCAAGCTAGGGCATCATTCGTTTATTGAAAAGTATTTTTAAGGTTTTATGATTTGGTTTGTAGGGTGGTTGAAAACTGGCTCAAGATCACAGCATGACATGAAAATCAAGATCAGAACACATCATATCCCATTGGCTAAATAATAGGTAGACACATAGATGGATTAAACTAATATAGGAAAAAGGAAGATGAAGTCTTCAATTTTTCAACATCACGTGAATTCTCGTCTCAAAATGTCATAAAGAAACAAGACATTCAGCTTGATATCAAAACTTGAAAAATTATCTTTACAGCAAAATTTTCACTGTATAAATTAACAGTCAAGAATCAAAAAGCATTGCAATCTGAATAATGAATTCAAGCATGAATAAAGAAATAACAGAGTAGAAAAAGAGGGTCTAACCATCCATATGCCTTTGCTATTAAGTGTCAAATTGAACATAAATGCCTTTTACAATGAGCTTCAAAAAAAGGTCCCTTGGATCTCCAAATTTTCAACCTTCACATCATCTTTCCTCTGTTTATTTAAACTATCTATACAACTTCCAGATCCTATCATCTAGTATAGCTTTAATGACTAGATTTAAATAGTATCTTACTACTAAGGTAGTTCACTCAAAATGAGTTTCTACAATCCCAAAATAGATCACAGCTCAACAGCTTGATATTGCAAAATATTGCCAGCATTTACATTTGACTCTACAAAATAGGATTTAAGTTTGATCTTGTAAAACAGATCGAGGTCTTAGCATCTCACTGACCAAAAACGAGTAGCTTTGCCATATTTTCTGGAAAACATTTAAATCATAATTGTATCAAATTTCCATGTTACCTTTAGGATATAATCACAGCAGTAGCTTTAGTATTTTTTTGTTTGAGCTTTGTGGTAAGCGCGACATTGTGCCAATAGAGTCTGAAATTAATCTCCCTAAGTTCTTTGAGCAATGCCCTTTGTTCTTTCTTATTCTTTTTAAAACCCTGAATCCTTTCATGTTGGCGAACATTCCATTGTTCTATCTGCACCTTTTCTTTCTTTAATTGTCTTATTGTTTTCTAAAATTCTTTGATCCTTTCTTTATCAATTCTGATTTTAACTCTAAATCCAAAGCATTCTTCAAAAGGTGCAGGTTCATTCAAGTTTAGGGCCACTTTGGGTTGCTTTGCTTCAACTTGGTACTTTGAGACTAATCCCAAGCTATGTTCTTCATCAGAACTTGTTGAATCTATTGCTTCAGGCACATCTGATATGCAATCTGAGTCTTCAAGGTGACCATGTTTATCCTCAGGGGTTTCACTGATACCTTTAGCCATCTCTTTAGCTTTTTCTAATCTGGTTGAAGCTCTCGTTACAAGTCCTGTAGATGGTGAAATCATTCTTTTTCCTTTGTTGATTGGTTTCTTAGGCAGTGAATTTATTTTTGCCCTTTTCCTGGTACTTGCTTCAGCATTCTCAGAGTCATCTTTGATGACTATAACATTTTCTTCTTTGATTGATGGATTAAACATGGCCTTTGACTTCAATCTATACTTGTTGGTGACCCTAGTAGAATTCCTTCTAGGTTTCTGTGATACAGACACACCTTTAACCCTTTTCCCTTTAGTTGCAGCACCCCTTTTACGGGTTGATGGTGTTTCAAACTTCATTGTAGTTTGAGTGTCAAGATCTTTATCTGAATCTTTTTCCCCTTTAACATCTTCTTCGGAAAATGTTTCAATTTCTCGATTCCACCTAGGTCTTTTACTTCTGCTCCTCCTAGTCACCCTGATATCAGACATCTCCTTTTTGACAGGGGTTTCATCGAAAATATCTCGGCTCTGTGTAACGGTCTTTCTCCATTTTCCTTTCTTCTACTTATTGGACTGACTGATAGGGTTTAAATATTGTGTGAGCCAGCTCCAGGGCTTCTGTAATTCATTCAAAGTAGACATGACTAATTTTTTAATTAGAACTTGATGGAACAAGCTACTTTTAGCATTGGTGGAGAGTGACTGCACTCTCTTTGACATCTTTGTCAGGATTTTGAGCAGAAAATAAGGGAAATTTAAAGGGTAATCACCCTTTAAATGCATTAGTATCCTGATGTGGTAGATATAGACCAGTGAGAATCTATCTTCGCAGGTGATATACCTGTGGATCACGATCAGAGCCATGTGCCATTCGGGTCGAATCCAGCTACAAGGTATCCCCCTTTTCCAATCGGGATTTTGCTTATCTGGAAGTAGGAATTGGTTTACAAATTCTGTAACCACATGTTCTTTCTTCCACCATCTTTCTCCTCCAACCACCAACCTGCAGGCCTTTGTGATAGTCTGCTCTGTCACTAGCATCAGCATCTTACCGATTTCCACCTCGTGGCCATCAAAATTCAGAGCGAACTCCATGGAGACCTACTCATCATAACCCTGAAAAGTGGTCAGGAATTCAAACCACCCAGCATCTCTGAACCTTTGATCCATTTGAGGATAGGCTTCAAGAATTTCGGCACCCTCTGGTTCTATTCTAACAACCTGTCCACTCTTCTTGGGTACCATCAAAACACAATTCTGCAACTTGTGCCCTCGGGCTCCAAATTTGCCACCTGCAATTGTTAGTGTATACCATTCCTTTGAGTGGATACCTACATTTGAATTTAGCAAAATTGAACTGGTATAATATAACAATCATGGATGATTTAAAATGAATCATGCGTGGGTACACAGCAATCGAATTATGAAATGGTTAAATTTGTAAATGATTTCGAAGCTTTCATGGATGCATGCGAACTCTCAACCCACGATTCGTGTCATCATAACAAAATCTGGATGGCAGGCGCATAGAAAGGCATGATTATTTGGCGCTACGGGAATAGCCTTATTTTCGTAGCACTATTAATGTCCTAGCAAAATTTGAAAGTTTGAAATTCAAACAGGCATAAATGGTGACACCTCGTTTTAAAACCATGTCTTTCAAAATCAAACTTAAATAAACTATCCAAAAACTGTAATGCAAACCATAAGATGCTAAAAAACAAAAATAAAATCAACTAGAAACAGAAAATAAAGTGTGGGTAAGAAGGGTTTTAGGATAAGGGTTTCTCACTAAACCAAGACAAAATTAGAGACTAACATTGGCTCCTTCTGGGGATGGAGTTTTGATAATAAACTCCAAGAACTGCAGACCATTTCCTTTCCTTTATCTCTGATTTAATTATTCCCCTGCGACTGTCAGTCTTTTATTCTCATCATAACTGTAAAAAACAAGTCCATTGGGTATATGGAGTCTTTATTGAAAGAAAAATCCTACTGTACTAACTAAAACCTGATGAGCCCTTAGAGAAAATAGTTCTTCAAGAACCTCCCATTCACTGGGCCCCCAAAAATTTCAGTATTATCCAAATTATGCAGGAGAAAGGTGTTATTGTTGATTACCTTGGCTATCTTGAAAGGACCATACCATAGGTTATCAAAATTTCCATGTTTTGCTTTATCCTCTCTCCTGGAATCCCATCTTAACACCAAATCTCCTTCATTGAGAACATATTTCTTAGTTCCCTTATCGAATGTAGCCTTGATTTTTCTCTGATGAGCAGGAGCTTTCTGATTAACCTGTTCTCTGACCTGCTGAACTTCAATCATCTGAAAAATTATTCTTTCGACATCATTGGGTTCCTCTAGTTCTTCTTGAAGAAACTTTAAAACCGACAGGCCCAATTGAGTAGGAAGAATTGCTTTTGTCCCATATACCATCTGGAAAGGAGATGTCCCAATAGACTTCTTTTTACTGATACGATCAACCCAAAGGGCGAACTTTAACTTGGAATCCCATGATTTTTTATTTTATGTTAATAATTTTTTGATAATCCTTATCAGGGTTTTGTTGGAAGATTCTTCCAATCCATTCCCTTGGGGGTAGTAGTGGGTAGAATGAACCAATTTGATACTATACTTATTGCAGAATTCAATCATGGAATTTGATTTAAAATCCTGTGCATTATCAGTGACTAGTTTTTTAGGACAGCCAAACCTAGAAAAAATATATCCTTCTAGAAATTCCATGATTACCTTGTTTGTCGTATTCCGAGTCGAAATTGCTTCAATCCACTTCGTAAAATAATCTGTGGTTGTAAGAATCCATCTATGTTGTTCTGAGGATGAAGGATTAATCTCTCCGATGAAATCCAATCCCCACTGTTGAAATGGTTCATGGGCGATGATTGGTTTCAAAGGCAGGGATATAAGTTTCTTCTTTCCAACAAATTTCTGACAAGTTTCACGTTCCCTGACCTGAGCAAAAACATATGAGAATAGAACTGGCCAATAATATCCTGCTCTAAGAATATTTAAGGCAGTAGCCTTCCAATGATGATGGCCTCCACAGACCATGATGCAGATCATGAAATATTTGTTTAGCTTCCTTTTCGTCCACACACCTCAACAAAAAACCATTGGGATCCTTCCAAAACAAGGTATGATCAACAATACAGTACTTTACAGCTCTCAACTTTAATGATCTGAATTTTGATTTATCCAACTCTGGGGGAGACTGAAAATTCAGCAGAAAAAATACAATATCTTTTTACCATTCTGAAGAAACATACTCATTGTCTATCTGTGGATTTATTTCTTCAATCCAGATAGAAGAGTCCTGTGTCATGTCTGACAGATGGTATAACCCAATTTCTTTGCAATTAGATTCTGTCATTAATTTGGCAAGGCCTTGTCCTTTTATCAATTGAGTAGGCTTTATGGTGAGATCGTATTCCAGGATTTTGGTTATCCATTTTCCTCGCTTTCCTTCACAATCTGGCTGAACCAATATTTCTTTGACTGCGCTGCTTGGGACATAAGCTGTAAGTTTAGATTGAAGAACATATACTCTGAAGGATTTTAAAGATTTTACCAAGGCATAGGCCTATTTTTCTATTAAATCATACTTCAATTTAGAGTCTCTGAGGGTTTTTCTAAAGAAAGAGATAGGCTGCTCGTATCCTTGCTCATTTCTCTGTAGAAGAACAGCATCTATGGTATTCTCTGATGCAAATGAAAAAATCATGAACTCTTTGGAGTAATCTGGGCTAATTAGAATAGGTGCCTGAATGATAGCCTATTTGATCCTTTCAAAGGATTCTCTCGCTTTTGGTACCCACTTAAAGTCTGCATCCTTTTTCAACATGTCAGTGATGTACTTGACAATTTTTGCAAAGTTGGGTATAAACCTCCTTAAAAAATTAATTTTACCAATGAATGACTGAATAGAATTTTTATTTCTCGGAATGTCGATTTGTTGAATAGCCTTTAATCTTTCTGGATCTATTTTAATACCTTCAGGTGAAACAATGTGTCCTAGAAGCTTTCCTTCCTCCATGGAAAAATTTGATTTTTTAGGATTAAGTGATATGCCATACCTCCTGCATTTCTCAAAGGTTTGCTTCAAGTGTTGTAAATGTTCATCATCAGATGCTGAAAATATAGTGATGTCATCAAGGTAAATAACCACAAACCTATCTTTCTCCCCAATGAAAGAAATATCCATAGCCCTTTGAAATGTAGCTCCTGCGTTCATCAATCCGAACGACATATTTTCGTACATAAAGGTGCCCCAAGGAGTGGTAAAAGTTGTTTTCTTTTTGTCTTCTTCCATTACTAATATTTGATTGTACCCTGAATATCCATCAAGCATAGAGATTATCTTTGAACCGACAACTCTTTGTAAGATATAATCCATTTTTGGTAATGGATAATTGTCTTTCAAAGAGCACTTGTTTAGATTCCTGAAGTCTACACAGAGCCTTATTTCTCCATTCTTTTTTCTGACAGGTACAAGGTTGGCTATCCATTTCGAGTATCTCAGTAGCACTATGATTTTTGCTTCCAGAAACCTTTTCATCTCCTTTTCTATTATAGGTAATAGTAAAGGATTAAATTGCCTGAACTTTTGTTTAACAGGTTTTGATCCAGGTTTCAGAAGGATTTTGTGTTGAATAATCTCTGTATCAAACACCTTTAGATCTTCATAAGACCATGCAAAAACGTCTGAATAATGTTTCATTAATTCAACATATGCTTCTCTCTATTTTTGTGACAGTTCCCTAGATATTTTTACCAACCTTGGATTTGCATCCGGACCGATGTCACAGTCTACTACATATGTTTCTTCTGTTTGGATAATAGCCTTCCTGGAAACATTATTATGATCGAACAGCCTTTCTAATGGGACCAGACCCTTGGGCATATGGTTTGTCTTCAGTTCAATGATTTTGTGGCCAGCAATTGTATCTTGAAGGACTTCTGCAACATGTATTTCGGGTTCCCCATCTTCATCATCTTGGTCAATTGAAATGTTAGAAAACTCTTCAATAGTTTTCAGAAATCTTTGAATTTCCTCGTCATCTTTAAAAACCTGCCAATGTTTTATATTATCCGGTATTGAAGGTCTGTTTCTGACTTCAACTTTGAATTTCAGATTAGGAAACATAGGAGTTTTAAAGTTGCTCGCTGCTAGTGCCAAAGAGTCAGCCTGCTGATTCAAATTTATGTGCACAAAAGTGATATTAAATGCAGAAAATAAACTATCCACATAATCCCATACCTCATTTCTGTATTGTTTTAACCTTTTCTATTTGGTTTGGTATATATTATTGATCTGGTGAATAATAAGTTCTGAGTCTCCAAAAACAGACAGCTTATCTACTCCCATATCTCTAGCAGCTTTTAAACCTAACAGCAAAGCTTCATACTCACTGATGTTATTAGTGGTGTCAAATTCGAGTTTATATGGCATGGGGATAACCTCCTTGGTAGGAGAAATGAAGACAATACCAGCTCCAGAACCTTCTTTAGAACATGCTTTGTCAAAAAACATTTTCCAAACAAAATTGTCTTTACTGTCTCCCACTGCAGTTGCTGACTTTCTGACTGATACTTCTGCCATTTCCTCACTCATATGAAAAATAGAAGAACCAAGAGCATCTTCTGCAGCATATAAGGATGATTAGTGGGATTATTGTGATCACTTACCAAATAAGCCAATCTAACTTCTCTTTATAATCTTCGTTGCTCCCCACCAAAAACAGGTATGGTTGCATAGCTAAGGTCCATCTGTAAAGTAACACCTACCTTTTTAGCCCAAGATATTGAAAGAAGCATTCCAAATTTTGGTGGTATGTCAGCTACGATAACATCTAATACCACACTCTTCATAGGCAATTAGGAAAGAGTAACAACCACATCTTTCATAACTACAAGGCATTTGAATTTCTTGGAGTCAAAAGAATATAGATCATGATATGGTCTAGTAATGTCCAACCCTAATTCTTCCATCACTGCCTTGGGCATTACATTATGCAAGGCACCAGAATCCATTAAGTAGTTGTGCAATATCTTGTCATGGATATTTAATGAAATGTAAAAAGGTGGAGAGGCATCAATTCTATATTCAATGTGAGGTCCAATAGTTATAGAAGGGTTTTCATATTCTATATTGACCGTATCTAAAAAGGTGACATGAGTTGGAGCTTGTAGAGCCTTGAGGATGGTCTTTCTGAAAGGTTATGTTTTCATGAGTTCTAATAATGGCACTGAAATCTTGATTTTGTTGATTCTGTGTTTTAAACTGAAAGCAGAAACATTTCTATCTGGTTCCTTTATGTCAACAGTATTATCCTTGGCAGGTTGTTTCAATGATTGATCAACTTGGACCTTGGGAACACCTTTGATAAATCATGTCTTAACTAGAGTATTGGCCTTCTTTGTGGAAACAGGTGTATCAAATTTAGGTGCATTCGAACCAGATCTAAGATTGTATTTTTTCCTTTTAGGTTCCCATTGGACGATCTCATCTTCATCCCCTTCTTCTAACTAATTTGCAATCAAAGCATCTCCATAATACTGTTGTGTCACATGTAGAGGAATCATTCAAATGAACTGCAGGGTCTTCTTCTGTATCATCCTCCTCCTCATCTACTACATTATTCTGAAAAGGAGGTAACACCTTTTGGTCATCTTGGTTTTTTCTTTCTCTTGGTAAGATTTGAGGTACATTGTTTGGTCTCCTGAACTGATTTGGATTTCTGTAACCGCCTTCCTATGCAGGCCTGCTGGGCTATTTTTGTTCTATGTTCAACCTTGCCATCTCAGATGTCAGAGTTTTCAACATCTTTGCCATTTCATCCATTTTAGAGTCAGATGTTGAATTAGAAGATGAAGGTAATTCTTCCTTTTTCTTTTTCCTGTCTCTTTCATTTCTAGACTTCAATTTGTCTGCTGCTAATATGTTTGATTCTACCTCGATAGCAACATCTTGCATCAGGCTTAGGGAAGTAGTTCTTCTTTCCCTAAGCAACAAGGAAAATTTGGCATCGAATGCATTGGCAAAAGTGATTTTAGCTGATGTCTCTGAAGGTTTTATCTCCTCTGTAATTTTTCTATACATTTGGTTGAACCTTTTGGTAAAATCAGGTATTGATTCACCTTGTTTCCTCCTTAAAGTACCGAATTCGGTGATGTAGTATAAAAAGTCCTTCTTGTCTGCCCAGTGTTTAAGAAATGCATCATCTAAGGCTACAATGTCAGCTATTGAATTAGGAGGAAAACTCCTGAACCACTTTCTTGCTTCCCCATTTAGACTTTGAACGAATAGTCTCATCCACATATCAGCATGCTCTACATTGAAATTATCTGCAAAACTATAAAATGAACTCAAATGCTCTTCAGCAGTAATTGATCCATCTCCATTGAATCTGGGCAAATATCTCATATAATCATTTGGTGGAAAGGCATACATGACTTGTGGAAGAACCAAAGGTGCATACCTTGCTACAACTATTTCGTCCATTCTGTCTGCAGCCATATTAGCTATTTTTGGAGATCTGAGAGTGAGTAAGATTGGTAATGTTGAATGAGAAGGCGTCCCTTTTGTATTACAACCTATATGTATTGTCCCTGAGTCTTGATCTTTAATAGATAAAGATTTCTCTTCTGGACTAAGCTCAGCTAATGGGTTGAGAAACAGAGGATTCTCAAAGGAGAAATAATGTGATCTAAAATCCTCAGATGAGACAGATCCAAGAGACGAAGAAGGTATCTCTGGTTTGTTCCTAATATCTATGTTGTGACCTCTCGAAGTTTCAGTCACAGGTAAAAAGTATGTATACTCATGTTTAATGAGTTCAGTAAGTAACTTCCATTGTTCTAGAGTTAATTCTAAAATAGTTGAAGCGAATGAAACTATATCAGACTCAATAACAGGTTTATTTTCACTTTCAGGATTTACGTCTTCATCTAATTGGGTTTTGATGATTTCAGATGATTGTCCTTGAGAACTTTTTGAAGCTAATTTTCCCTTTAAGATTGAAGACTAACCTGAAAGAACTTTAGGTTTTCTTAATAACTTTTCAGGATCTGGAACTGCTGCAACAGGCTCAAGATCTGGATTTTTCCTAGTTACTGGTCTCTTATTAGATGATGAAGAATTTATAGGAGTTTTAGGTCCCTTACCTTCTCTTTTAGGAGCCAGAATTACCACAGAGGAGTCACCAGGTGAAATAATCACAGTCTTAAATAATTCTCCAAAATCTTGTTCACCACCAAGATCTGAATGTAAACTTGTTGTTTCCCTAGGGAAGATCTCTTCGTTTATTCGTCCCCGGCAACGGCGCCGAAAATGTTAGTCCCTAAAGTTTCACTTGACTGTGAGAGGGAAATATAGGGTATCATTCGTTTATTGCAAAGTATTTTTAAGGTTTTATGATTTGGTTTTTTGTAGGGTGGTTGAAAACTAGCTCAAGATCACAGCATGACATGAAAACCAAGATCAGAACATATCATATCCCATTGGCTGAATAATAGGTAGACACATAGATGGATTAAACTAATATAGGAAAAAGGAAGTTGAAGTCTTCAATTTGTCAACTTCACATGAATTCTCGTCTCAAAATGTCATAAAGAAACAAGACATTCAGCTTGATATCAAAACTTGAAAAATTATCTTTACAGCAAAATTTTCACTGTATAAATTAACAGTCAAGAATCAAAAAGCATTGTAATCTAAATAATGAATTCAAGCATGAATAAAGAAATAACAGAGTATAAAAAGAGGGTCTAACCATCCATATTCCTTGGCTATTAAGTGTCAAATTGAACATAAATGCCTTTTACAATGAGCTTCACAAAAAGGTCCCTTGGATCTCCAAATTTTCGACCTTCACATCGTCTTTCCTCTGTTTATTTAAAATATCTATACAACTTCCAGATCCTATCATCTAGTATAACTTTAATGACTAGATTTGAATAGTATCTTACTACTAAGGTGGTTCACTCAAAATGAGTTTCTGCAATCCCAAAATAGATCACAGCTCAACAGCTTGATATTGCAAAATATTGCCAGCACTTACATTTGACTCTACAAAATAGGAGTTAAGTTTGATATTGTAAAACAGATTGATGTCTCAGCATCTCACTGACCAAAAACAAGTAGCTTTGCCATATTTTCTGGAAAACATTTAAATCATAATTGTAGCAAATTTCCATGTTACCTTTAGGATATAATCACAGCAGTATCTTTAGTATTTTTATGTTTGAGCTTTGTGGTAAGCATGACATTGTGCCAATAGAGTCTTAAATTAATTTCCCTGAGTTCTTTGAGCAATACCCTTTGCTCTTTCTTCTTCTTTTTAAAACCCTGAATCCTTTCTTGCTGGCAAGCATTCCATTGTTCTATCTGCACCTTTTCTTTCTTAAATTGTCTTATTGTTTTTTGAAATTCTTTGATCCTTTCTTTATCAGTTCTGATTTTAACTCTAAATCCAGAGCATTCTTCAAAAGGTGCAGGTTCATTCAAGTTTAGGGCCATTTTGGGTTGCTTTGCTTCAACTTGGTACTTTGAGACTAATCCCGAGCTATGTTCTTCATCAGAACTTGTTGAATCTATTGCTTCAGGCACATCTGATATGTGATCTGAGTCTTCAAGGTGACCTTGTTTATCCTTGGGGGTTTCACTAATACCTTTAGCCATCTCTTTAGATTTTTCTAATGTAGTTGAAGCTCTCGTTACAGGTCCTGTAGATGGTCAAATCATTATTTTTCCTTTGTTGACTGGTTTCTTAGGCAGTGAAGTTCTTTTTTCCCTTTTCCCGGTACTTACTTCAGCATTCTTAGAGTCATCTTCGATGACTATAACATTTTCTTCTTTGATTGATGAATTAAACATGGCCTTTGACTTCAATCTATACTTGTTGGTGACCCTAGTAGAATTCCTTCTAGGTTTCTAAGATACAGACACACCTTTAACCCTTTTCCCTTTAGTTGCAGCACCCCTTTTACTGGTTGATGTTGTTTCAAACTTCACTATAGTTTGAGTGTCAAGATCTTTATCTGAATCATTTTCCCCTTTAACATCTTCTTCAGAAAATGTTTCAATTTCTCGATTCCACCTAGTTCTTTTAATTCTGCTCCTCCTACTCACCTTGATATCATACATCTCCTCTTTGACATGGGTTTCATCGAAAATATCTCAGCTCTGTGTAACGGTCTTTCTCCCTTTGCCTTTCTTCTACTTATTGGACTGAGTGATAGAGTTTAAAGATTGTGTGAGCCAGCTCCAGGGCTTCTGTAATTCGTTCAAAGTAGACATGACTAAGGTTTTAATTAGAACTTGATGGAACATGCTGCTTTTAGCATTGGTGGAGAGTGATTGCACTCTCTTTGACATCTTTGTCAGGCTTTTGAGCAGAAAATAAGAGAGATTTAAAGGGTAATAACCATTTAAATGCATCAGTATCCTGATGTGGTAAATATAGACCAGTGAGAATCTACCTTTGCAAGTGATATACCTGTGGATCACGATCAGAGTCAAGTGCCATTTGGGTCGAATCCAGCTACGAGGTATCCCCCTTTTCCAATCGAGATTTTTCTTATCTGGAAGTAGGAATTGGTTTACAAATTTTGTAACCACATGTTCTTTCTTCCACCATCTTTCTCCTCCAACCACCAACCTGCAGGCCTTTGTGATAGTATGCTATGTCACTAGCATCAGCATCTTACCGATTTCCACCTCGTGACCATCAAAATTCAAAGTGAACTCCATGGAGACCTGCTCATCATAACCCTGAAAAGTGGTCAGGAATTAAAACTAACCAGCATCTCTGAACCTTTGAGCCATATGAGGATAGGCTTCAAGAAGTTCGGCACCCTCTGCTTCTATTCTGACAACCTGTCCACTCTTCTTGGGTGCCATCAAAACACAATTCTGCAACTTGCGCCCTCAGGCTCCAAATTCGCCACCTGCAATTCTTAGTGTATACCATTCCTTTGAGCGGATACCTGCATTTGAATTTAGCAAAATCGAACCGGTATAATATAACAATCATGGGTGATTTAAAATGAATCTTGCGCAGGTACACAGCAATCGAATTATGAAATGGTTGAATTTGCAAATGATTTCGAATCTTTCATGGACGCATGTGAACTCTCAACCCACGATTCATGTCATCATAACAAAATATGGATGGAAGGCACGTATCAAGGCATGATTATTTGGAGCTACGGAAATAGCCTTATTCCTGTAGCGCTATTAATGTCTTAGCAAAATTTGAAAGTTTGAAATTCAAACAGGCATAAATGGTGACACCTCATTTTAAAACCATGTCTTTCAAAATAAAACTTAAATAAACTATCCAAAAACTGTAATGCAAACCATAAGATGCTAAAAAACAAAAATGAAATCAACTAGAAACAGAAAATGAAGTGTGGGTAAGAAGGGTTTTAGGATAAGGGTTTCTCACTAAACCAAGACAAAATTAGAGAATAACATTGTCCAATCCCAACTTATATGAGTATCCTAAGATCAATTGATGGTCTACATAATGGACCACCAAGTGCCTCTTTTGAGTTGCATAATACCCATCAAGCATAGTACCAATAGTTAGAAACAATACAATATAAGACAGGTAATCATGGCTAGCCTCAATTTTAAAAAGCTCTTCATCTGGGAGTTGATCATCTACAGCTCCACCATTATCCCTTGATTAGAACCAAGATAAATGGTCCAGGTCAACATTTCATTTTCCTAGCTTGATAATGACCTCAAAGGAAAACTCCTGAAAGAGCAACAACCACCTACAAATCCTTCCTTCCAACACAATTTTGTTAACTAAATATTTTAAAACCAGAATGATTAGTAAAACATTTAAATTACCACCTACAAATTAGTGTATAAGCTTTTGCAGTGCATAAACCATTGCTAAACCTTCCCTTTCAGTGGTGGTATAGTTGTGCTCGGCTTGTGAGAGTTTTCTACTAGCAAAGTAGGTTGGATGATCTAGATTTCCCTCTTCTGGTTGCGCAAGGATAGCACCGAGATCAATGCGAGAAGCATCAATGCGTACATGGAATTAAATATGCCAGTTGGGATATGTCAAAATAGGGGAAGTGCTTGGATTTTCCTTCAAAATGTTGAATTCTTTATAACAGTCGGGAGTCCAATGAAACACTTTGGACTTCTTCAACAATTTTTCCAGGGGTGGAGTTATACTTATGTAGTTCCTGATAAACCTACAATAATATCCCATATGACCCAAAGTGGATCGCAACTACTTGACATTTGTATGGGGCGTCATATTTAGAATGACCGCAACTTTCAAAGGGCCCACCAATACTCCTTCTCTTCATACAATGTGTCCCAACAAATTTACAAATAGCGCACAAAATATGCACTTTTTCTGATTTAAGGATATTTGTAACTATCAACATCGATCAAACATCAATCGAAGAACGACTATGTGTTCCTTCAATAGACTGTACATGGTCCAATCGTCCATATATACCTTAAGGAACTTGTGAATAAAGTCGTGGAAAGAATCAATAACTATTCGAGGGAAGACAACTGGGTTGTTCTTCATCCCGAAGGGCATAGCATTATAAGCAAAAGAACCCCACTTAGTTGTAAAGGTAGCCTTTATTTTGTCCTCTTTCGTGATAATAACCTGATTATAACCTGAGAATCCATCGGTAAAGGAGTATGCTTCCTTTCCAACCACCTGATCTAGTACTTCATCACTAAATTAAGTCGAAAAAGGATCATGTATGCATAAACCCTAAACCCTTCTTACTTTGTATCACAATAGGACCAGTCCACTTGGCCTCGTCCACCAGAAAAATCAACCTAGTTGCAAGCATTATGTTTATTTATTTCTTAAAATTTTACTTTACTCTAGGATTATGGTGATATGGCCTATGTTTGACTGGCTTAGCATCAGGCTTGACTTCTATCCTCATCTCTCCTAAATCTTCCTTAATCCCTTTTAGTTCTGAAAAACTCTTAGGAAACAAATCCTCATACTCCCACAATAGAGATTGGATCTCTATCATTATCTATTCATCCCAATAGTCCCCTATAGAAGCCATTTTAAGATGTTCTTCACTCCTTGTATTCACTTTCCGCAGCTTCAATGGTTTAGTATATGAAATATTGACATCATCGGAAATAGTTTCCTTAACTACTCTTATTCATGTAGATTCCTTAAAGGTTAAGTGTCTAAGTTCCTCTAGGTCTTTAAAGTCTTCAAGGTCCTTATCAACCTTGCTACATGCCATGGGTACTCTTGTGAGGGAAGGAAAAAATATATATCAAAGAAGATGTTCATTCTTAAAACATACTATGGTGGATATTTGGGTTTATATTCATCAATAAATAGCATTCACTTTATTTTATGCAATACTAGGGTGATTTTATGATACTGAACAGAAAAAGAGAAATATTGGCAAAACTAGCATTTAAGCACCTTCCAGCAAGCAATATGTCTTCTAGTTTCCTCATGCATATACCAAGCTTTCGGAATTCTTCCCAAATAATGGAAAATTTTGTGTACCCAAAACTAAGAAGGCAAGTGCATAGCTTTCCATACCCCAATACAATATTCAATATGCTCCCTTGGATCAAATGACCCATTGTAGGATTCTAGAGTTAAAGTCTGAGTCTTGAGCTTCATATCCTTATTAGACTGGTTGACCTGTAATGGAGGAATGAAGTGGTATTGAATGACGAGATTGACATCATCCCAAGAAGATAGAGTACCCTTATGAGTGGTCCACCACTTGGCTGGGGATGACCACAAAGCTATGTCAAATGATGAAACTCTTTGTTCTCCTGCAACTTTTTCCTCCATGTCAACGAGAAAAATTTGTAGATCTGAGGTGCCATCATATATTCGATAATTACCTATCTCGACTCCAATCCATCTTACTGACCTAATAGTTGTGCAACGCCTGGAGAATCAGAATCTTCATCTGCAGACTGAATTCTTTGCCAAATTATGGATCCATTTCCAGTGAGATTATTGTAATATGCTTGTTTTCCTGCAATCATATTGTACAGTTGAACTAGGAAATCCTACTCTATATTCTCATCTATTGGGTCGGTATGCCTTGGGCCTTTATATGGGTCTAGAGCTTGAGTCACTTTCATTCCATCAGATTCAAAGGTCATAATTTATTTATTAAGATCTATTATAGCATAATTCTCATAGGCTCGACCAATTCCTAATAGAGATGGGTACAAATCCTTTTTCCCCATTATTTCAATGACCTCAAAGTTTGCCACTATCTTGACACCAGCCAAATCCACCTTGACATTTTGCAGCCTTCCTACTAGGTAAATGCAATATTGATTCATCATCCAAAATTGTATTGGAGAATATACTAGCTTGGATTTTCCCATCACTTCCCAAGTCTTCTTTGGAAATATATTGACATCAGCACCCAAGTTAAACATAACATCCTTGATCTCATAATCCTCAATGTGAGTATTCAATCAGAATTCTCTTCTAGTTCTCCTCTTTATTCTATGTATCCTACTTATGTTCCTTGCTGGAAGGTTAGCAGCGATAGACTCTTCTTGGTTTCCCTTGGCTTTCAAGGCCACTTTGATTATATTCTACAACTTCTCAGTGAGTTGTTCATCGTCCAATATTTCATAAAATAGTTGTAACTAAAGGTAAAAATCCTTATGTGATTTTCCTGAGGGGTTTATCTGAGCAAGTGGTTCTCCAGCGACTCTTGGTTGGAGAGGGTTTGGCTTAAATATTGGTTTTTCAACCTCGGGCGTTACAAAAATAGACATTTGTTTGAACATTTCCACTACATTCTTAAATAATTCCTTCTTCCTTACAGGCTCATACTGGGTATTCTCAAGTACATCCTTCTAGATCTTGGTCTGGTGAGGAATTTCAATATCGACACTAGTCTTGGTTCCTTCCCTAGTGATAATGTTAATATTGGACTCCCTTCCCTTGGTTGTGGATATGGGATTAGAATTTATTAGATCATCTCCTCTTTTACAAGCATGATCTTCCCATTTAGCAATCAAATCCAGAAAATCCTCGGTGGCATGGGTATTATTTCTGCAGTGTGCACACCATGGTCTTCTCAGAAGTGGTCAATATCTTGCGAGATGCCTTTTCTCATCACAGTTGTAGTAGTGAAATTATCCTCTTTCACAAGTCCATCCACCTCTAAAACTTCCTCCACCTATGTGACCTCCTCCAAACTCTTGAGGAGTCTCATTAACTCTGAAGGCAGATCAATCCAATTTGTTTGTGAGAGCATCCAAAGCTCTACATTGGTTGGTAGTATGAGTAGGTGAGCCACATAATTCACAATACATAGTATTCGGTGAAGGGGTATACTTTTGTAGAATAGGGAAGTTCCTCAGAGAGTGCCCATGACTTATGTGGATCTCACAATACTCATTGTTCTAGCTTCCTTGATGATTTGGAAAAGCATTGTATTGAGCAGGGCCATGAAATGGTGTTGTAGTGGTGACTTGCACAACTCCTTCTGATGGTCCTACTAGTGGAGACACCATTGGGTTAGAAGAGGGTCCTAAACCCCTCAATCTTAGATATTCAATTGTTGTGTGACCTTCTATATAACAGCCAGTACTCCAGACTTGCGATAGACCTTCTCTAGGAAGGGCCAGCTCTTAGACCTTCTCAATTAATGCAGAGATATGGCCCTACATTTGTGCAATATTTTTATCTTCAGGTGGTCTTGTCACTTGAAAAATTCTAGGATAACCTACCATAGCCTCAATCTTCATGGCTTGCTCCAACGCTTCTCCCAAAGTGGTTATCCTTTGTTGAGTCAATGGGATTCGGGTCAAAGGTAATAACCCTTGAATAAAACACTCTCTATGATGATCCTCATGGATAGGGATTGCCAAATTCCCAATAGCGTCTTTGAATCTCTAATTGTACACCCAAGTGGACTCACCATCTCGCTGCTTTATCTCTCGCAACTCAGAAAGAGCTTATTGCTCTGACTAAGGTAACTGAAATTTCTCTTTAAACCTCTTCTTCACCTGAGCTAAAGAGAAATCCCTCCCTTGATTATTCCACGGCTCATTGTATTTCATATACCATTTTATAGCTCAACCCCTCAAAGTATTTTGGAACTCAACCAGTTTATTTGCATCTAGAATTCTGTGAGACCTCCAAATGGCTTCACAGAGAAACCAGTGTTGCTCAACATCCTCATCCCCTTTATCCCAAAACTCCGAGTATAGGGTGAGAGACCCTACATGTTTATGTTCAATTGATGGATTTGGAGATCCTATTAAAATGAACCCTAAGGGTCCTGGTTTTGATAAAAATGAAACACTCACCACACTTCTGCTACTACTAGTAGTTGAACTTGTTGGACAAGAAGGGTTAGAAATGACAGAAACTACAGAAGGATTTTGTGTAGAGATTACCAAAATTTCAGATGGTGCCACGGGAATAGGTGACTCGGGGCTGGTTCCTTTATCTACAAAGTGGAGTTCTTTGATCTGGGGGGTTACATTTTCTTGCAAGGTTCCATCTACCTCATGATGCAGTCGGGTATCTTCCGGTGTTACAAGTTTTGATTCTCCCGCATCTCCCTATGGGGTCTTGGTTGAGTATTCTTCTTTAGAGGTGATGTTTATCCTTAGTCCTTCATATGTCTCTCCTAAGTTTCATGTCTCTTGTCTACCTCCTTCAAAACCGTCACCTCTCTCACCAAATCTCTCCTTCAACTATCGGTTGGCCAGCCTTCTGCAACTCTTGCAACTTCTCTAACTTTTTTCTTTGACTACCATCACAATTGATATTCTTCCACGATTGATTGAGTCTC